>JARQOD010010577.1:0-26816 GCA_033576555.1 Oophaga sylvatica | reverse complement strand
CGGGTTTTAACCCTTTCAAATGCACTTCGGTGCCCACTTTGATCCCCATTTATGTGGCGTTTTGTAATTTTTGTAGCTGTTCTTAAGTGTTTACATCAGGGCGCCTCGCTGCATTGTTGTTATTATTGTGATGCTTATTTTTGTTGCTAAACTTTATAAAAAACAGAAAAGAAAAAATTGCCAAAAAAGAACGGACAAATGAGAAACCAACTTCAGCCTCTTTACTGCAGCCTGTATATTGTACCTGTGTATATTGCACCCTCTATATACGGCACCGTGCTATACTCAAGTGCTACTACAGGAGCCCCAAAAGCCTTAAAGATGTGCCGCACCCCGCGTCACAGTGGGCCACTGCATTGTGCTTGACCCCCAGGTTAAAATTTGCCAGTCAGCCACTGGTCAGCTTTATATACAATGGTGGACTCGGCACTCAACTTTAGTTATTGAAAATAAAGATTTTTATTCCGTAGTAACACGAAACGTTTCGGTCCTATAACATGGACCTTCATCAGTCACAAGATACTACGGGAAAGGGGGGGTTGATCCACTTAGGGAAATAAGGAAAGGCTGGAGATAGCTGTTGTCCCCGTTACTGGCGATACTGGACTGGAGGCCAGTGGCGGAGCAGCGATTGCACAGGTGACCGGACCGTGGAAAGACTTCTGGAGGTGCAGTTTTTGGGCCCGGTGGAAGTTCACTGTGTCAGCAGATTCCCGGGGCCTGCCCGAGCACGGGCGGCCAAGATCACACTCAAGCCCCAAGTCGTTTAAAGATATAAGGTTGAGGAAAGGAACAGCAGGGTTTCCACAGGAGACAGGAAGATGCCAGCAAAAACATTTCCCAGATCAGGGCTCAGATAATGCTTCACTCAGTTAGATTGAGCACCACAATATACTCAGCAACAGGACGCTGCACTGGCCAGGTATATATAGCAGGTCCAATCAGACTTAATCAGGGCGAGATGAACAATCAGCAGGGCAGGTGATGATTCTATCCAATCAGTTTCAATCAAGGCGGGGGCAATTTAGCAGGGCAGGTGATGATCTCTATCCAATCAGTTTCAATCAAGGCGGGGACAATCGCAGGGCCGGGTGATGTCTCTATCCCAGAAAAAAGTTCATATGGTTTTCAGGCTGAAGTTATACAAGTTCCAAAAAGCTCCACAGCAAAGAACAGCCGCAAACCATGGTTCACAGGTTCAAATCCTGACAAAACTCCCTCTTAACGGCGGCTCTGGACGCAACTTGCCAGGTTTTGCAGGATACCGCCAATGAAAAATTGTCCGATCAAACGAGGAGCATTGACGTTGCTTACTGGTTCCCCTGAATTTTCCTCCGTGTCGTAACCCTGCCATTTGATCAAATATGTAAAACGATTTCTGTTTTATTCGGGAATCCAAGATCTTTTCCACCACAAAAATGCTCCTGTCCGTCCACTTCAATTGCATCGGGAGGCGGAGGGGATCGTTCTGGAAATGGATTGGCTGTGGCAGCTTTCAACAAAGACACATGAAAAACAGGATGAATCTTCATTGATGTTGGTAGCTGTAGACGAACGGCTAATGGACTCACAATCTTACTGATTTTGTATGGTCCCACAAACTTTTGTCCTAATTTAGGAGAAGGAATCTTCAATTTCAAATTCTTAGTGGATAACCACACTCGATCTCCAACCCTAAACGTGGGAGTGGGTCTCCGATACCTGTCGGCCGCTTTTTTGTATTTCTCCTGAGCTTCCTTTAATGTGTCTTTCAGAACATTCAGATTTTGCTGTAGCAGAGAGATTCTTTCTGCGACTGCTGGTATTAATGGTGCCACAGGATTTTTGGGAAGGATGTTTGGGTGATATCCAAGATTTGCAAAAAATGGCGTCTGTTTCGTAGAGGCATTCTGTGAATTGTTATATGAAAATTCCGCAAATGGCAGCAGATCTACCCAGTCATCTTTTAGATGGCAAATATAACAACGAAGATACTGCTCCAGCGTCTGATTTGTACGTTCTGTCTGGCCGTTAGATTGCGGATGGTAAGCGGTTGACAATCGTACTTTGATGTCTAGCGCTGAGCATAAACTGCGCCAAAATTTGGATGTAAATTGCACACCTCGATCTGAGACGACTTCATCCGGCACTCCGTGGAGGCGAAAAACATTGGAAATTATCAGATCAGCTGTATCTTTTGCTGAAGGCAGACCTGAACACGGAATGAAATGCGCTGCTTTCGTAAGTCGATCCACTACTACCAGAATGGATGTCTTTCCCTTGGACTCTGGTAGATCTACTATAAAGTCCATTGAAATCGATCCCCACGGTCGTGTTGGGATGGCGAGAGGCTGCAATAGTCCCATAGGGGATGCACGTGGAGTCTTATATCTGGCACAGATGTCACAGGAATTAACATACTTCTTCACATCTTCTTGAAAGTTCGGCCACCAAAAGAAACGTGACAAAAACGCCTGTGTTTTCTGTGTCCCTTTGTGTCCTGCAATTTTAGAATCGTGCACTAGTTGTAGAACTTTTAACCGAGCTGCTTCTGGTACATATATTCGTCGACCATCAGTCCATACTTGATTTTTAAAAAGCAGATGCAAGTCCCCTGATGGATGTGATAGAAACGAGTCTGTTTCGTATGCTGCTTTCAAATCTTCCAGCAAATCTCCATCATGTATTACTCCCAAGATCTTAGTATCTGCCACAATGGCTTTGGGTGTTGTTACAGGATTAGCTTCGTTTGAAAACATTCTGGATAATGCGTCTGCTTTCTTGTTGCGGGAGCCTGGTCGATATGAAATTACAAAATTGAATTGATTCAAAAACAGACTCCAACGGGTCTGCCGAGGAGAGAGGCATTTTGCAGACCTGATAAACTCCAGATTGCGATGATCGGTCAACACCAAAATTTGCTGTGCAGCCCCTTGGAGATGATGTCTCCACTCTTTGAATGCTGATATGATGGCGAGCAATTTTTTATTTCCCACGTCATAGTTCTTTTCGGCTACAGACATACGTTGTGAGAAAAATGCACATGGATGCAGCAACTTCTTTTCCCCTGTCCTCTGGGAGAGGATAGCGCCGACCGCACAGTCTGAAGCATCCACCTCAACGATAAAAGCCAATTCAGGGTCAGGATGGTGTAATATGGGAGCCGTTGTGAATTTCCTTTTTAAACGAGAGAACGCTTCTTGCGCTTGGGGTGTCCAGATGAATTTTGCTCCCTTTTTTGTTAGTTGCGTGATGGGTAGCACGATTTCTGAAAAATTCTTAATAAAACGTCTGTAAAAGTTGGCGAACCCCACAAAACGCTGAACTTCTTTCACATTTTTAGGGAAAGGCCACTCGGTGATAGCTTGCGTTTTCTTAGCATCCATCCGTAATCCTTGAGGTGAAATGACGTATCCCAAGAACTGAATCTCTTCTTGATGGAATTCACATTTTTCTAATTTAATATATAACGAATTCTCCCTTAATCGTTGTAGCACTTGTCTTACGTGCGTCTGATGTTCCTCCATAGAGTTTGAAAAGATCAGGATGTCATCTAGATAAACGACCACGAACTGATCCAACAGGTCTCGGAAAATATCATTTGCCAGGTGCTGGAAGGTAGCTGGAGCATTGGCGAGTCCGAAGGGCATCACTAGACTTTCAAAGTGTCCGTATCGGGTACGAAAAGCCGTTTTCCATTCATCTCCAGGCTTTATACGTACTAAATTGTATGCCCCACGTAAATCTAACTTAGTGAAGATCTTCGCACTTTGTACTCTTTCTAGGAGTTCCGGGATCAACGGTAGAGGATAACGATTTTTTACCGTGACTTTATTAAGCTCCCTGTAGTCCACTACTGGCCGTAATGTTCCATCCTTCTTTTTAACAAAGAATATAGGGGCTCCAGCGGGAGAAGATGATGGACGAATGAATTTTTTGTTTAGATTTTCATCAATAAATTCTTTGAGAGCCTTCAGTTCAGGACCCGCTAAAGGGTAGATAGTTCCAAACGGTATAGCCGCTCCCGGGAGTAGTTCTATTGGGCAGTCGTATGGTCGATGCGGAGGAAGTGTATCAGCTCCCTTCTTGTCACAGACATCCAAGAAATCTTCGTACACCTCTGGGAGCTGAGGCAATTCTGGATTCTGAACTGCTTCTAATGTGGATTCACTTGGAACCACTGCTTGAACTTCCTTTTCGGGGAAACTGATCTTTTTCATCTCCCAATCGATGATAGGATTTTGCTTCTGCAGCCAGGGCAAACCTAAAATGATGGGAAAATGTGGAGAAGAAATAATTAGGAAGGTTAACATCTCACGATGCTGGGGCTCAATAAAGATCTCCAAAAGTCCTGTCTCATGATCCACTGGCCCCGAATTCAGTGGAGATCCGTCTACCGTCTCCATCACAATAGGTGAACGTCTTTTCTGCACATCTATGCCATGATTTTGAGCAAATGCAGAATCCATGAACATCCCGCTGGCCCCAGAGTCAATCATGGCTGATGCGGTGATCCACTGGGAGTTAACCTTCAGTTTGATAGTTACAAAATAATGTGATTCTCGGTTCTCCTTCCTGGTAGGTGGAACTATGGATGATATGGACTGGATCTCATCTTTAGCGTAATCAGTCTCTGAGATGTAAGACTCCTCGTCGGAAGAATCAGGATCCATTATGGCAGCCACCATTTTTCTTGAACGGTTTGTGGGACGACTTGGACAGTTAATAAGAAAATGTCCTGCTTCCCCGCAGTACAGACATAGATTCTCTTTAAATCTCTGTTCTCTTCGTTCTGCACTCGCTCGTCTCTGGATTGCATCCACCTGCATTGGCTCTAGTTCTGTATCTCGGACATTCCGGCTAGGCACTTCTTTAGTGACCGATGGCAGGGAGGAGTTGTAAGAGTTAGTTGAACGATTCATGGAGGTCCACTTCTCTTGTCGTCGTTCAGACAGACGGGTGTCAACCCGGATGCAATGCTTGATGAAATCATCCAGATCCGAAGGGGTCTCTCCACGGGCAAGTTCGTCTTTTACTGCACTAGAAAGTCCTCTTTTGAAGAAAGTTACTTTTGCTGCATTATTCCATTCAGTGTCGACGGCCCACCTCCTATACTCCATAGCATACTCTGCGACGGGGTGTTTGCCTTGTTGTAATGCCAGCAACGTTGATTCAGCGGTAGCGGCACGATTTGGATCGTCAAACATCTGCTGCATCGCTCGAATAAACTCGTTCAGATTGTCTAAACGTGCATCCCGAGTCTCAATCAGAGGATTAGCCCAAGCGATCGCTTTGTGGGTTAACAGCATAATGATGCATAGCACCTTTGACCTATCAGTCGGGAACTGATTAGCATGTGTATCGAAGAACAGGTAACATTGATTCAAAAATCCACGAAATTTATCTCGATCACCGCCAAAACGAAAAGGTGGTAGCTTGGGGGGCGTGGAGACGCTGAGACGGAAGCTTGTCCTTCTAGCTGTGTAATTCGAGCAGTCAACACTTGTACCGTACTCTGCAGATCATGGATAGCTTGTTGGTGATTCTGGACATTATGATCGCTTTGTGCAATAAATGCGTCCATCCGTGCTTTTCCATTCACCTGTTCTGTGTGCAAACTGGACATTGCACCCTGCAGTTTTCTGACACGTATATCCATAGTTTCTGCTCCAGCGGCCTCCATTTTTGAGAGGCTGAGTATTCTGTCACGTTACTGGCGATACTGGACTGGAGGCCAGTGGCCAGAGCAGCGATGCACAGGTGACAGGAGCGTGGAAAGACTTCTGGAGGTGCAGTATATGGCGGTGGAAGTTCACTGTGTCAGCAGATGCCGGGGCCTGCCCGAGCACGGGCCGGCCAAGATCACACTCAAGCACCAAGTCCGTTTAAATGATATAAGGTTGAGGTAGGAACAGCAGGGTTTCCACAGGAGACAGGAAGATGCCAGCAAAACACCTTCCAGATCAGGAGCTCAGATAATGCTTCACTCAGTGAAGGTACTGCCACACTAAACGCTCCCGCTAACGATCACGATAACGACGCATACTAATGCGATCGTTTTTGTGATCGTTTTAATGTCGCTAGTAGCTGCCAAACTTAACGATCTCGTTAACGACGCATAAGCGGTTAGCGATCTCCTTAACGACTTTGGCGGTCATAGCGATGTAAAAAACAGCGCACATCGTTCACAAAAGGTGCCAGACACAGCGATATAGCGCTCACCAGCGGGACACCAACTATCAAAATACGGTCCAGAACGCTAGTGAACGATCAGCGAGATCACAGCAGGGGCCACGTCGTTGCTACATGCCACACACAACGAGGTCACTAACGAGATCGCTAAATAGTGACGTTTTTTAGCGATCTCGTTAGCGTTCTTGTTTAGTGTGGCATACCCTTTAGACTGAGCACCACAATATACTCAGCAACAGGAAGCTGCACTGGCCAGGTATATATAGCAGGTCCAATCAGACTTAATCAGGGCGAGAACAATCAGCAGGGCAGGTGATGATCTCTATCCAATCAGTTTCAATCAAGGCGGGGACAATCAGCAGGGCAGGTGATGATCTCTATCCCAGACAAAGTTCATATGGTTTTCAGGCTGAAGTTATACAAGTTCCAAATAGCTCCACAGCAAAGGAACAGACCAGCAAGCCATGGTTCACAGGTTCAAATCCTGACACCTGTGTTGGTGGGGTGAGATGAAGAAGAGGACAATACCTCTATGGCACTAGTAACCTGTTGAGAAAGAGTCCGGCAGTGAGGATAGGTCTCTGCGTTGGACGCGGTGTCCACCGCTAGTCTGAGCGCCTCCGCGGACACAGTGGACACTCCAGCCTTTCCTTTTTTTCCCTAGGTGGGATCAACCCCCTTCCCAGTAGTATACTTGTGACTGAAGAAGGTCCATGTTATAGGACCGAAACGTTTCGTGTTACTACTGTGAATAAAAATCTTTATTCTCAATATACTAAAGTTGAGTGCCGAGTTCATTTTCTATTAGATACGGTGTGGGAACCTACTCTGGCACCTTCTTGGTTGTGCACACGGTTATTTTTTCATATCATGTACAATGGTGAACCTACAACTCCCAGTAAGTCTCTAACAATGGTAAGGAGATACTGGGAGTTGTTGTTAACAGCCATAATCAGACAGCGGACCATACAGGAACCACAGTAGTGATGAGATATAGTGATTATTAGGCCAAGGTCAGACTTGCAAGAAACTCGCATGAGTCTCATGTGAGTTTCTCTCAACACCCGACACTGCCGCCGGCCTTTGGACCGGAGCATGCAACTGCATAGAAATACATGCGTCTGCACGCTTCGGTCCGAGTGTCGGTGGCAGTGCCAGGTGTTGATGAGAGAAACTCATGCGAGTTTCTCGCATCACACTCGCAAGTGTGACACCTGCCTTACCAATAAACATTCACATCCTGGCGACATCTTCTCTGATTGGACTTGTTTTCTGTCTGCTTTTATCCATATTGGAAAGGCACCATGACGACTTTTCACATCAACAGCTCGTCTCTGCCGACTTCTGTATTCTCAGGTCTTGTGCAGCATTTCCTGACATAGTGCCTTTAAAAATAACTGTTTCATTTCAATACTCCTGAATTATAATATGTGCCTGAATAATTGCCTCTCATCGTGCTCTTTGCACAAAATATGTTCCCAACAGGGCCGGACTGGCCATCTGGCAATTCTGGCAAATGCCAGAAGGGCCTGTCTGCTCATGGGCCACCTTGTCTGCTATGTTGTTGTGTGGCCCAGCTACGCCAGGCACACATATTCCAGGAAAATGCACAAGAAGGTAACCGTGAAGCTTGATATTCATTCACGTCACTCACATTTCCCAACACACCCACTAGGGGTATAAAAGGTAGTGACACGTAGCAGTCAGTGTTCATTCAAGCTTCCTGTCTTAGGACAGTGCAAGTCAGTCTGGACTTGGAGGGAGAGGAGTTCAGTCAGAGTTCAGTCTAGTTCCTGTCTCAGGACAAGACACACCGTTCAGTATCACTTCAGTCTAGTCTTGGAGGAAGAGGAGTGCAGACTAGATTCTAGCAGAGCAAGTTCATGAAGTGGAGTCTGGTTTGAGTGTAAGGAGTCACTCTAGCCCAGTCAGAACTACAAAGCCAGTACCTCAGCTGAAGCTACCTGTATTCCTCGGGAAGTGGAAGGTGACTCTCGGAGCTACAGCGTGTACACAGTTTGACAGAGTTCCTGTGCGCTGCTCTGGACAGGGTCTGAGAAAGGAAGGAAAGAAGGAAGGTAATCACAGGAGCTGCGACAGTGAGTGTACTGAGAACTGTTTAGTGAGCTCTGGAGAAAAGCTGACATTTTACATCATTGCTACTAGTGCTTATGTTAAGAGTATGGCAAGAGTAGGACGAGAGGCACAGTGGAGAAAGATAGAGACAAGTGCATCAGGTACCGGATTACCCGCACTAATTCACCGGACACCGGGGTCCGAAGCGTTGCTAGTGCTTTACGCCTAGTAATAAGAAACACCGGAGGCCTTCCTGGACTTCAAGTCACAGAAGGTAGCCCTAAGCGCTGATACGTAAACGGAGTCAGGTAGAACAAGGACCTTGAGTGGGACGCTACAAAAGTAGGGACTCTGTTCTCATCAACTAGAAGGCTCTACCACAATGTCGGCCGGGCGTTGCAGCTATTGAACAAGCTGGAGATTAACAGAGTTAACTTGACTTCATGCAAGTTTGTACTCACATACATACAAGGTTAAAGGAGGCCTCTAACCTGCTCAGCGGTTTATCTGAATGTGCATTCTCCACCCCGACCAGCTTCCCGGGACCTGCCTGAAACATCTGCAAGTAAAGGTATGGAAAGAGATTGCCTTGCGTGAGACTGTTTCATTTACTACACCCTGCACCATCATAGACTTCCAGGGACCAGTCTCGCCTGTGGGAGACTTACCATCCAGCTGCCTCATAACATCCCCTAGGAAGATCCATATAGCAGCGCTGGTCAAATTGATCAGAAACCACAGGTGGCGTCACAAACTATCTATTACTACAATTCCCCTGTAAATATCCCCCATTGCATGACCGCCAGGGCCACGGACCAAGTCCCGCTGCCAGTGACAACTCCCATAGACCTCCATGGGCTCGGTGCCGAGTACCCCATAGCCCTGGTACCACCAATGTGGTGCGCGTCATCTAACTTGGCGTCACGAACAGGATAAGAAGCTTGCAAATTGTGAGTCCTGTGCTGCCTATATTGACTGTTTTGTGCAGAAAAGACTGTTTGCTGTTTTGTCATTTTTGGCGCCATTTACCGCCATTTTGCCGCCATATTCGCGCCCTGAGGCGCTGGTGAAGAAGGTGGGCGTGCATTCGTGGGCGTGTACCCCCCTGTGGCGCGAAAGTTATGGCCGCCCTCTCAAAATGCTACTATAATGTGAGATCCTACCCCACTGCAAGGGAGATCCGCCTCCTCTTAATCTTCTATGCAAAAAAGAGGAAGCGCAAATCCCGCCTCCACGGAAAGGACCAGATTGTTCCTGATGGAAAACACAGTCTGGCCTGGAGTGAGATGGCGGAAGGACGGGATACGCTATGCGGAGGAGCAGTGGCAAGCAGACCTGGTTCCCCTGAAGAGCCTCTGCCCGTGCCGGAGCCATCCCCAGTATGGGACCTTCAGCAAACCATGCTGGAGTTAAAAGAGGAGAATGCGGCGCTTAAAAGATTGCTCCAGCGCCATGCAGACCTGAAGGAGACCGAGGGACGCTGGCGTGCCCAGACACAGCGGCTGCTGTGGGACGCAGTGTTCTCTCCCACAGACATAACGCCATCACCTGACTTTCCTAAGTCCCTGCTGAAGAAGGCTGAAGGACAACCGGAGGTTGCCCCCAAAAGCGCTGTACATGATCCCACTGATGGAGAGGTGGAGGAGAAGGAGGCTGAGGAGGCCCTGCCCGTTCCGGAGTACCAGCCAGGCCTGGAGGCCGCAGCGGAATGCCAATCCCCGGTAGGAACACCGGAGGAGACCCAACTGTCAGCGATAGAAAACGACTGGGAGCAGCGACAGCAGCAGGTTAGTGCGTTCCCAACTGAGCCACTGCGCGCACCTGCGTCCTACTCGGAATCGCAAGCCCCAGCAGCGTCATCTTTGGCGTCCGCACCAGGCCGTGCACCAGCATCACAATCTGCGACTATCTCAGCAACGCAACCTGCGTTCTACTACAGGGAGATACCCGTTGGGTCCCCAGTTCAAACCAAGGATGTAGCCACTCAAACACAGATCGCAGGACATGATCTCTTTGTTATGCGTTCAAATGAACACCGCGTCGTTCCAGCCCCACGAGTGGAAGACGTTATTGAAGTTTGCAAGAAAGATGAAAAACAGTAGGACCCAGACAGGGTTTACTGCATCAGAAAATGTAAAAAGTTGATGAAGAAGTTTATTGAAGAAGAATTTGCACTTTATTGAAACGTTTTGATAATGTTTATTACTATGCTTATTTAAAGTAGAATACCCGGCTGGGTAAAGAGTTAAAGTATTAATGTGATTTCTCTTGATATGTCTTGATATGTGTTTTATCATGCATGGACTGCGTGGCTGAGGACTGTGCCAGCCCAAAAACTTTTAATGTAGATAGTTTGCACTTCGGTGCTACATCTTGGTTTTACATAAAACCTAACTACCTCTGAAGAAAAACCCGTATGGTGTGGCCTAGAGTGAGGTCTGCAGCAATGAAGTCCTGCAGCCCACCCAGGACCCACGTGGGAGGTTTTTGGTGCGGGTCCTCCACAAGAATCTTGTCTTGTATTTATGAAAGTGTTTTTGATACTTTATATTTTTCTATGTATACAGTGTAACGTTCAAGAATTCTTACCTCCCGCAAGGGAAGAGTTAAAACTGTTTGATGTTATGTGCAAAACAAAATGTTTTCTTTTCTCTTTTACAGCCCGGGAGTGCTGTGTTTAACCAAGGGGGGATGTGTGGCCCAGCTACGCCAGGCACACATATTCCAGGAAAATGCACAAGAAGGTAACCGTGAAGCTTGATATTCATTCACGTCACTCACATTTCCCAACACACCCACTAGGGGTATAAAAGGTAGTGACACGTAGCAGTCAGTGTTCATTCAAGCTTCCTGTCTTAGGACAGTGCAAGTCAGTCTGGACTTGGAGGGAGAGGAGTTCAGTCAGAGTTCAGTCTAGTTCCTGTCTCAGGACAAGACACACCGTTCAGTATCACTTCAGTCTAGTCTTGGAGGAAGAGGAGTGCAGACTAGATTCTAGCAGAGCAAGTTCATGAAGTGGAGTCTGGTTTGAGTGTAAGGAGTCACTCTAGCCCAGTCAGAACTACAAAGCCAGTACCTCAGCTGAAGCTACCTGTATTCCTCGGGAAGTGGAAGGTGACTCTCGGAGCTACAGCGTGTACACAGTTTGACAGAGTTCCTGTGCGCTGCTCTGGACAGGGTCTGAGAAAGGAAGGAAAGAAGGAAGGTAATCACAGGAGCTGCGACAGTGAGTGTACTGAGAACTGTTCAGTGAGCTCTGGAGAAAAGCTGACATTTTACATCATTTCTACTAGTGCTTATGTTAAGAGCAAGAGTAGGACGAGAGGCACAGTGGAGAAAGATAGAGACAAGTGCATCAGGTACCGGATTACCCGCACTAATTCACCGGACACCGGGGTCCGAAGCGTTGCTAGTGCTTTACGCCTAGTAATAAGAAACACCGGAGGCCTTCCTGGACTTCAAGTCACAGAAGGTAGCCCTAAGCGCTGATACGTAAACGGAGTCAGGTAGAACAAGGACCTTGAGTGGGACGCTACAAAAGTAGGGACTCTGTTCTCATCAACTAGAAGGCTCTACCACAATGTGGGCCGGGCATTGCAGCTATTGAACAAGCTGGAGATTAACAGAGTTAACTTGACTTCATGCAAGTTTGTACTCACATACATACAAGGTTAAAGGAGGCCTCTAACCTGCTCAGCGGTTTATCTGAATGTGCATTCTCCACCCCGACCAGCTTCCCGGGACCTGCCTGAAACATCTGCAAGTAAAGGTATGGAAAGAGATTGCCTTGCGTGAGACTGTTTCATTTACTACACCCTGCACCACCATAGACTTCCAGGGACCAGTCTCGCCTGTGGGAGACTTACCATCCAGCTGCCTCATAACATCCCCTAGGAAGATCCATATAACAGCGCTGGTCAAATTGATCAGAAACCACAGGTGGCGTCACGAACTATCTATTACTACAATTCCCCTGTAAATATCCCCCATTGCATGACCGCCAGGGCCACGGACCGAGTCCCGCTGCCAGTGACAACTCCCATAGACCTCCATGGGCTCGGTGCCGAGTACCCCATAGCCCTGGTACCACCAATGTGGTGCGCGTCATCTAACTTGGCGTCACGAACAGGATAAGAAGCTTGCAAATTGTGAGTCCTGTGCTGCCTATATTGACTGTTTTGTGCAGAAAAGACTGTTTGCTGTTTTGTCATTTTTGGCGCCATTTACCGCCATTTTGCCGCCATATTCGCGCCCTGAGGCGCTGGTGAAGAAGGTGGGCGTGCATTCGTGGGCGTGTACCCCCCTGTGGCGCGAAAGTTATGGCCGCCCTCTCAAAATGCTACTATAATGTGAGATCCTACCCCACTGCAAGGGAGATCCGCCTCCTCTTAATCTTCTATGCAAAAAAGAGGAAGCGCAAATCCCGCCTCCACGGAAAGGACCAGATTGTTCCTGATGGAAAACACAGTCTGGCCTGGAGTGAGATGGCGGAAGGACGGGATACGCTATGCGGAGGAGCAGTGGCAAGCAGACCTGGTTCCCCTGAAGAGCCTCTGCCCGTGCCGGAGCCATCCCCAGTATGGGACCTTCAGCAAACCATGCTGGAGTTAAAAGAGGAGAATGCGGCGCTTAAAAGATTGCTCCAGCGCCATGCAGACCTGAAGGAGACCGAGGGACGCTGGCGTGCCCAGACACAGCGGCTGCTGTGGGACGCAGTGTTCTCTCCCACAGACATAACGCCATCACCTGACTTTCCTAAGTCCCTGCTGAAGAAGGCTGAAGGACAACCGGAGGTTGCCCCCAAAAGCGCTGTACATGATCCCACTGATGGAGAGGTGGAGGAGAAGGAGGCTGAGGAGGCCCTGCCCGTTCCGGAGTACCAGCCAGGCCTGGAGGCCGCAGCGGAATGCCAATCCCCGGTAGGAACACCGGAGGAGACCCAACTGTCAGCGATAGAAAACGACTGGGAGCAGCGACAGCAGCAGGTTAGTGCGTTCCCAACTGAGCCACTGCGCGCACCTGCGTCCTACTCGGAATCGCAAGCCCCAGCAGCGTCATCTTTGGCGTCCGCACCAGGCCGTGCACCAGCATCACAATCTGCGACTATCTCAGCAACGCAACCTGCGTTCTACTACAGGGAGATACCCGTTGGGTCCCCAGTTCAAACCAAGGATGTAGCCACTCAAACACAGATCGCAGGACATGATCTCTTTGTTATGCGTTCAAATGAACACCGCGTCGTTCCAGCCCCACGAGTGAGCCTTACAAAAATGACCCCGGGGGATAATGTTGAAGCCTTTTTGACTGGGTTTGAGCGGGTAGTGGAGAGTGAGAGGCTACCGCCAGAACAGTGGGCAGATATGCTGGCCCCCTATTTGACTGGTGAACCCCAAAAAGCATATTACAATTTATCCCTCCAGGATGCCAAAGAGTATGGCAAATTAAAAAATGAGATTCTGGCATGCCTGGAAGTGACAATGTCTGTAAGGGCTCAGCGAGTCCATCGCTGGGCGTATGCTGGCGACAAACCCCCACGCTCCCAGATATTTGATCTGTTGCATCTGGTTAAAAAGTGGCTGCAGCCAGAGACTTCCACTCTGGCCAAAATGGTTGAGCGTGTGGTGATGGACAGGTTCGCCCACTCCCTCCTCAGGCCAACACATACCTGAGTTGCCCAGGGCGACCCCCGGAAAGCAGATGACTTGGTCAGCCTGGTTGAGAGATACCAGGTGGTGGAGAAATCCCTCGGGAAACCAGACGTCGCCACTTCCCTGTAATGGGATGCACAAAAGGGGGAGGGCTCACTATGGAGGGTGGCTAGACCCACAACTGGGGGGCGTCCCAACCCTGCTGAATGGTCAACTAAGCCTGTTATGAAGGATGTGGTCTATTGGCGGTGACACAATCCTGGACACTGAAGAAAAGTGAACACGGTCAAAGGAGTGCTGGGGGTCCAAGGGTAAAAATGGATAAACTTTATTCCACTATGTGTTTCAATGGACAACGCTGTCTTCATCAGGTGGCCACCTGATGAAGACAGCATTGTCCGTTGAAACGCGAAGTGAATAAAGTTTATCCATTTTTACCCTTGGACCCCCAGCACTCCTTTGACCGTGTTCACTTAGCTTCATTTTCTATTTTCCCTCAATTGAGGGCACACGGCTGGAGCTGCAGTGGATCCACCTTCATTAACCACTTTATTACTTATTCTGGCCAGACCTCAGCACTCCTTGGAGACCACTATCTTGGTTCCTCACAGTCCTGGACACGTCACCGCCCGGTGTCATAGCCCCTGAGCCTATGGACTGTAGTTTAGGCCAGCGCTGCTCCTACTATGCCTACCCGGCCTGCAGTGTGGACTGTCAACCCAGCAAGGGGCCCCAATCGTGTGCTGTGTCTGTCAATGGGGTAATGGTTCTCGGACTGTTGGGCTCGGGAAGTTTAGTGACCCTGATCAGTGCTGCGCTACCTCACCAGTTAATCCCTAATAAGTTTGTGGGCGCCCGTTGAGTTTGGGGTAGTAAAAGACTTAATCCATCCGGTCACACTGGGGCGAGATTTTTCGCTATTTTGAAACTTGTGGTGAAATGGGGCTGCACAGAGTGTCCCGGTGAAAAGCCAGGCCCCTCTGGAGGAGGCTCCGACAAAATTAAAGATGGGGGAGTTTCCCTTATGTGTCCTTGCAGGAGAGGAGGACGAGACGGTGACAGAGGAACCCAGCTTCCCTGACTTAGAGGTGCACAATGAGAACTTTGGGACTGCTCAGCTTCGAGACCTCACATTGAAATACGCCTTTGAAAATGTCACTGTATGTAATGGGGATGCTCAAGAGCCTTGGGCTGACACCAGGTTCCCTCATTTTGCTGTGACTAATGAGTTACTGTATCGGGTGACTAAACTGAGGGGTGGAGAAATTGTGGAACAGCTGCTAGTTCCGACATCGTACCAGCGTAGAGTTCTACATATGGTCCATGCACATATACTGGGTGGTCATCTAGGGGTAGAAAAAACCCAGGAGAGAGTACTGCAGAGATTTTATTGGCCAGATTTTTACTGTGAGATTCTAGATTACTGTAGGTCTTGCCCTACCCGCCAGATAACTTCCCCTGTGTCTTAATTCAGAAACCCCTTAGTACCATTGCCGGTGATAGAAATTCCCTTCGAGAGAATCGCTATGGACATAATGGGTCCATTTGTTAAGTCGGCACGAGGACATCAATGCATCTTGGTGGTTATGGATTATGCGAACCGATATCCTGGAACTTGTCGGCCAAGAGTATCGCCCGGGAGCTGGTACACATCTTTGCCAGGACCGGTTTGCCCCAGGAAATTTTGACGGATCAGGGTATGCCATTTATGAGCAAAGTGATGCTGGAGCCGTTCAGAGTCCTCCAGATTGCTCAGCTGCGAACCTCCGTGTACCATCCGCAGACCGATGGTTTGGTGGAGAGCTTCAACAAGAACTTGAAGACCATGCTCAAGAGGGTCGTTGAGAACGACGGTCGAAACTGGGATTACCTGCTCCTGTTCTTGCTTTTCTCCATTAGAAAAGTTCCACAGGCATCCACGGGGTTCTAGCCGTTTGAGCACCTGTACGGCCAACATCCACGAGGGCTCCTGGACATCACCAAGGAAACCTGGGAAGCCGAGGTCACGCTACAACAATGCGTGATAGAGCATGTCACCCAGCTGCAGGAGAGGATGGTTCACGTAATGCCCATTGTGAAGGAACATCTGCTCCAGGCGCAGGAGGCCCAAGCTAGGGTGTACAACCGATCAGCAAGGCTGAGGTAGTTCCAGCTCGGCGGCCGCGTGCTACAACTCATACCAACGGTGGAGAGCAAGTTCATGGCCAAATGGCTATGAAGTCGTGGAGAAAGTTGGGGATGTGAATTATAAGGTACACCAGCCCGGTTGCTGGAAGCCGTACCAGGTGTACCATGTGAACCTGCTCAAGCTCTGGGGGGACCGTGAACCACTGGAAGCTCCTTGCCTGGGGGCCCATGCCGAAGCCAAGGTCGAGGAGGTCGTGATTGCAGAGACGTTAACGCCCCACCCAGAAGCAGCAATGTCGAGAGTTGTTGCAGCAGAACGATGATCTGTTCTCGGAATTGCCAGGGCGCATGCAGGTCATGGAACACGACATCCTAACAGAGCCGGATGTAAGGGTAAACCTCAAACCGTACAAAATTCCTGAAGCACGCCAGGAGATTATCTCCAAGGAAGTGAAGAGAATGCTGGACCTTGGGGTGATAGAGGAGTCAAGAAGTGGCTGGTCAAGTTCCATTGTCCTTGTACTGAAGCCCAATGGTGAGTGGCGGTTTTGTAATCATTACCGCAGGCTCAGTGAGATGTCTAGCTTCGATGCCTACTTGATGCCCCGTGTGGATGAACTCATTGAATGATTGGGACCTGCAACGTACATCACAACCCTTGACCTGACGAAGGGGTACTGGCAGATCCCCATGTCCCAGAGCTCCAAGGAGAAGACTGCCTTCTCGATGCCGGATGGGTGTTTTCAGTACACCAGAATGCCCTTCGGAATACAGGGAGCCCCAGCTACCTTCCAGAAGGCAATGGATCGAATTCTGGCTCCACACAATAAATATGCTGAAGCCTACTTAGATGACATAGTCATTTTCAGCCCGAACTAGAGCTTGCATCTGCTAAAGGTACAGGCGATCCTCAATGGGTCGAGGAAAGCAGGATTCTCCATAAATCCCAAAAAGAGTGCCATAGGGAAGGAGGAGGCCAGGTACTTGGGCTACATTGTCGGGAGAGGTGAGATCAAGCCCCAGCTGAGTAAGATAGAGGCAATTCAGAAATGGCTGCAACCGCTGTCCAAGAAACAAGTGAGGGTGTTTCTTGGGATTGTGTGGGTATTACTGGCATTTTATCCCGAACTTTGCCATAATTGCTGCACCATTAACGGATCTCCTTCTGGGCACCAAGTCGACGAGGGTGAAATGGACTCCTGACACGGAGATGGCGTTTCAAGAACTCAAGCAGGTTCTGTGTAAACACCTGGTTCTCATTAACCCAGACTTTATCAAATAATTTGTGGTCCAGACCGATGCTTCAGAGGTTGGGTTGGGAGCCATGCTGTCTCAAGAGATAAATGGAGAAGAGCATCCCATCCTATACCTGAGCCAGCAACTCT
The DNA here is from genome assembly GCA_033576555.1 of Oophaga sylvatica. Taxonomy (NCBI): domain Eukaryota; kingdom Metazoa; phylum Chordata; class Amphibia; order Anura; family Dendrobatidae; genus Oophaga; species Oophaga sylvatica. Next base: position 9,409 of record JARQOD010010577.1, on the reverse strand, counting down.
CTTCTTGCGAGAAGAATTACGCCATAGTGGAGAAGGAGTGATTGGCTATAAAATGGGCCATAGACATTCTGAAGTACTACCTGCTAGGCCACGGTTTAAGTTAGTGTCAGACCATGCCCCTCTGAGATGGTTAAGAGAGAAGAAGGGTGAGAACGCCTGGGTGACTAGGTGGTTCTTAGCCCTTCAATACTTCACTTTTCATGTAGAGCATAGGCCAGGAAAGTTGCATGGCAATGTGGATGCTCTCTCCCTGCTTAGTGTCTGAAGTTGCACAAACCCCCGGCTTTGGGCAGATGGGGGAATATGTGACAGAGTCACTGGCATGGTATGTGAAGGGAGAAATGTGTCAATACGCCTACTGCATTCAATGATGTAAAACCAGAGTGTTTTTTTCCTCCAGCACACCAAGTGCTGAGAGGGTTAGGGTTAATAGTAACATATGTTTTGGGCTGGTTTTAATGGACCTTCATAGAGCGGGTGGGCAGAGGTCCACCATATCCCCACATGCAGAATCCTGCAGGGACCTGTGTGTGGTCAATGTCATGTGACCATAACATGGGTGGTAAATATCTGGCCATGTGAGTCAGTGGGGGTGGTGTCTTGGGAGAGGAAGTACTCCCACGTTGCTCCAAGGAGGAGGGGAGGACATTGCCTGGTGCCTGTAGGTTGAGACCTGCAGAGGAAAGGACTCTGTTACCCTTTATTTGTTTTGTTTTTCCATTAAGCCAGACACTTTCTGTTTTGTTTTATGAACTCTGCCATAGTTTTCCTGTGTACAGTCATGGCCAAAAGTTTTGAGAATGACACAAATATTATATTTTCACATGATCTGCTGCTCTCTGGTTTTTATGTGTGTTTGACAGATGTTTTTATCACAGACAGAAATATAATAATTGCAAACATATGAGTAACAAAAGCTTATATTGACAGTTAGAATGAGTTAATGCAGCAAGTCAATATTTGCAGTGTTGACCCTTCTTCTTCAGGACCTCTGCAATTCTCCCTGGCATGCTCTCAATCAACTTCTGGACCAAATCCTGACTGATAGCAGTCCATTCTTGCACAATCAATGCTTTCATTTTGTCAGAATTTTTAGGTTTTTGTTTGTCCACCCGTCTCTTGATGATTGACCACAAGTTCTCAATGGGATTAAGATCTGGGGAGTTTCCAGGCCATGGACCCAAAATCTCTATGTTTTGCTCCCTGAGCCATTTAGTTATCACCTTTATGGCAAGGTGCTCCATCATGCTGGAAAAGGCATTGTTGATCGCCAAACTGCTCTTGGAGGGTTGGGAGAAGTTGCTCTTGGAGGACATTCTGGTACCATTCTTTATTCATGGCTGTGTTTTTAGGCAAGACTGTGAGAGAGCCGATTCCCTTGGCTGAGAAGCAACCCCACACATGAATGGTTTCAGGATGCTTAACAGTTGGCATGAGACAAGACTGGTGGTAGCGCTCACCTTGTCTTCTCCGAATGAGGCGTTTTCCTGATGTCCCAAACAATCGAAAAGGGGATTCATCAGAGAAAATAACTTTACCCCAGTCCTCAGCAGTTCTCTGCCTGTACCTTTTGCAGAATATCAGTCTGTCCATGATGTTTTTTTCTGGAGAAAAATGGCTTCTTTGCTGCCCTCCTTGAAACCAGGCCTTGCTCCAAGAGTCTCCGCCTCACAGTGCGTGCAGATGCACTCACACCTGCCTGCTGCCATTCCTGAGCAAGCTCTGCACTGCTGGTAGCCCGATCCCACAGCTGAAACACTTTTAAGAGACGGTCCTGGCGCTTGCTGGTCTTTCTTGGGCGCCCTGGAGCCTTTTTGGCAACAATGAAACTTCTCTCCTTGAAGTTCTTGATAATGCGATAGATTGTTGACTGAGGTGCAATCTTTCTAGCTGCAATACTCTTCCCTGTTAGGCCATTTTTGTGCATTGCAATGATGACTGCACGTGTTTCTTTAGAGATAACCATGGTTAACAGAAGAGAAACAATGATGCCAAGCACCAGCCTCTTTTAAAGTGTCCAGTGGTGTCATTCTTACTTAATCATGACAGATTGATCTCCAGCCATGTCCTCATCAACACCAACACCTGTGTTAATGGAGCAATCACTGTTGTGAATGTGTTGGAGATGAGTTCTGAGCAGAAGCTCCCTCTGGTGGTTGCAGACAGTGCTGAACCATTTAGTGAAGATTGGCAATCAGGAGTTACTGACTGGTCCTATATAAGGGAGGTTCCCTCCCATCAGGGTTGCCGGTGATCAATTGTTCTTGTCTGACTGCTGTTGTTCCTGGTTCACTTGGAAGCCTGCTGAGTCTTGCCTCTTCTCTGCTCTCAGATAAGACATTTTCTGTTTTTATTTCTGTGCTTGCTTTTTGCATTGTTTCCTGCACTCTTGTGGAGGTCAGCCAGGTCCCCTTCGGGGGGCTTGTGCTCCTCTCAGTTTGTCTGAGCCTCTGTTATTTGTTCATTTGCCTTTTTCAGTTTTTTCAGTGGCTGCGGCTTGGTTTTATTACACCAGAGAACTAATTTAGGTGGTAGAGGTCGTGTGATCTCAGGTGTTTTTGTAATTAGTAGAGTTGGTACTTTTTAGGGTTTTTTGAGATTGCAGTAAGTGTCCTTCCTTTCCTTTTATGTCTAGGAAGTTTGGGCCCCAACGTTTGCTCATACTATTTTCTGTCTGTGTTTGTATTTCCTCTTGTATAACCGCCATTACCTGTTTGGGGGCTTCCTTTGTTCTTTGGGGATCTGCTCCGGGGCAGATACTTTTCCTCTTTCTATCTTTAGGTGTAGTTAGCTTCTCAGGCTGTGACGAGGCGTCTAGGACCAATGTAGGTACGCTCCACGGCTGCCTTTAGTTGTGGTGGTTAGTCAGGGTACTGCAATCCAGTAGATTCCAACCTCTCTGGTGTATTGCCGTTTGTAATGTATGTAGTACAGTTCATATAGCGTCTTGTGCTTGGGTGCGATGAAAATACATGAGACACAGGTTTGATATAGAAAGTCTTGTATTACTTCATACAAGTTGGCAAAAATAGTCACACAGTTTGCAGACACAGAAGCAGGAGACACAGCAGGCCAGAGTAAACTAAGCTCAGCAATCACTCTCCACAACAGGTTCAGGATCTTCTTCTCTGTTACCGTAAGTCCATGCAAACGTGGGTCTTTCAAAGAGCAGGGTTCAGAGTCCACAAGTGCTTCAGAGTTCCTCAGTAGGAATAGCTGGAGTACAAGGTCCAAGGCTTTAGGAGTCAGGTCACAGTTTCACTGCAGGCTAGATTCTGAAGCACTGATTGCTCAGCTGTGGCTGCTTAAGAAGCAAAAGGAGAGAATCAGGGCGGGAACATGCAAGCTGGAAACTCCATTTTGACTGAGGGCAAGATAGCTGCAGCAAGACAGAAAGTAAAATGGCTGACGAACAAACTGAGTTTCAGGAACATGTACACAGAACCTTACATTACTCCCCCCTTAGGGACAACCTCCGGATGACCTCAGGCCAGGCTTGTGTGGGTACCTCTGATGAAACTGACGGAGCAAGCGAGGAGCATTAACGTTATTGACTGGTTCCCATGAGTTGTCCTCCACTGGGTAGCCCTGCCATTTAATCAGATATTGTAACTGATTTCTATACAACCTGGAATCTAAAATCCTTTCCACCACAAATTCTTCCTGACCATCGACTAGCACTGGGCCAGGGCAAGGAGAAGAACGTCCAGGAAACGTATTGGGTGTCGCAGCCTTTAGTAGGGATACATGAAAGACAGGGTGAATTCTCATAGTTCTGGGCAGTTGAAGACGACAAGCAACGGCACTTATAATTTTACTGATTTTATAGGGTCCAATGTACTTATGTCCCAACTTAGACGATGGAATCCTTAACTTAAGATTTCTGGTTGACAGCCAGACCAAGTCTCCTACCTTGAAAGCTGGTGCAGGTTTACGAAATTTATCTGCTGCTTTCTTGTACCTTTCCTGAGCCGATTCCAGATTCTCCTTTAGAAGATCCATATTCTTCTGTAAAGACGTGATTCTTTCAGCCACTGCTGGTAAAGGCGTTTCTATGGGAAATCGTGGTAGAATGTTAGGATGATAACCTAGATTAGAGTAAAAAGGAGACTGCTTAGTGGAGGCACTCTGAGAGTTGTTATACGAGAACTCAGCTAATGGAAGTAGATCCACCCAATCATCCTGTAGGTGGCAGATAAAGCAGCGGAGATACTGCTCCAGGGTTTGATTGGTTCGTTCGGTCTGTCCATTAGTCTGGGGATGAAAAGCAGAAGAAAGGTTTACTTTAATGTCCAATGCTGCACAGAAATTTTGCCAAAACCTAGAAGTGAATTGCACCCCTCGATCCGAAATAACCTCATCCGGTACTCCATGTAAGCGAAACACATCTTTAATCATCAAATCTGATGTCTGTTTTGCAGTGGGTAAGCCGACACAAGGGATAAAATGAGCTGCCTTTGTTAGACGGTCAACCACCACTAGAATGGTGTTCTTCCCTTGAGAGGTTGGTAACTCCACAATGAAGTCCATAGAAATGGATCCCCAGGGCGGGACGGGGTGGGAAGAGGCTGTAACAGACCAGTTGGTGAAGAGCGAGGTGTTTTGCATCTTGCACAGACCTCACATGAAGTGACATAGTTCAAAACATCCTTCCTGCAAGTGGGCCACCAAAAGAAACGAGAGAGAAATTCCTGTGTCTTTAGAATTCCTCTATGCCCAGCTATCTTGGAATCGTGAATGAGTTGCAATACTCTCAATATGACTGTTTCAGGAATATACAGGCGTTGTCCCTAAATCCACACACCATTCTTAAAGACAAGACTTACGTCCCTTGGGGGTTGTGCCAAAAAGGAATCCTCATGGTATGCTTCCTTGATGTCCTTAAGTAGGTCTTGATTATGAATTACTCCTAGGAATCTAGAGTCAGGAAGAATAGTCTTAGGAGGAGTAATTGGACGTGTCTCTGCTGAGTAAATCCTAGAGAGTGCATCAGCCTTTCCATTGCGCGATCCTGGTCTATAAGAAATGATAAAATTAAATTGGTTTAAGAAAAGATTCCAGCGAGCCTGGCGAGGAGTCAGGCACTTAGCCGACCTGATAAACTCAAGGTTACGATGATCTGTCAGGACGACTATTTGCTGTGCAGCTCCCTGAAGAAGGTGTCTCCATTCTTTGAAGGCGGCAATAATGGCCAACAACTCTCTATTGCCCACATCGTAGTTCCTCTCAGCCGAAGACAACTGCTGGGAAAAGAAGGCACAGGGATGCAAAACATTCTTCTCACCTGTTCTCTGAGAGAGTATAGCTCCAACGGCACAGTCTGAAGCATCCACCTCTATTATGAAGGCAAGCTCGGGGTTGGGATGTACTAGGATAGGTGCAGTGGTAAATTTATCTTTTAGACGGGAAAATGCTTCCTGGGCTTGGGGAGTCCAGGAGAACCTAGACTCTTTCCGGGTAAGTTGGGTGATAGGTGACACTACCTCAGAGAAATTTCTAATGAAACGTCTATAGAAGTTGGCAAACCCGATGAAGCGCTGTACCTCCTTCACATTTCTAGGACTTGGCCAATCCTTGATGGCTTGGGTTTTGCTTCCATCCATACTAATTCCTTGTGTAGACAGTACATACCCCAGAAATTGAATTTCGGTCCTATGGAATTCACACTTTTCAAGTTTGATGTAAAGATGATTTTGTCTTAGACGTTCCAAGACCATTCTCACATGTCCATGATGTTCCTCTGTGGAGTTAGAAAAAAATAGAATATCATCCAAATAAATTACCACGAATGTATCTAGGAGATCCCTGAAGATGTCATTCACCAAGTGTTGGAAAGTGGCTGGGGCGGTACTCAGACCAAAAGGCATAACTAGATATTCAAAGTGTCCATAGCGTGACCTGAATGCAGTCTTCCATTCATCCCCAGGTCTAATACGGACTAAGTTATAGGCCCCACGAAGATCTAGTTTAGAGAAAATTTTGGCATGTCGCACTCTCTCCAATAACTCAGGGATTAAAGGCAATGGATAACGGTTTCTAATAGTAACCTTATTGAGTTCCCTATAGTCTACGCATGGTCTCAGAGATCCATCTTTCTTCTTTACAAAGAAGATGGGTGCACCTGCAGGAGATGAAGAGGGGCGTATGAAGCCCTTGGCTAGATTTTCGTCTATGTAATCCTTTAAAGCCTTTAGCTCGGGCCCCGCCAGGGGGTAGATCTTACCAAAAGGTATCTCTGCTCCAGGCAATAATTCAATTGGACAATCATATGGACGGTGAGGAGGAAGCTGGTCAGCGTTCTTCTTGTCACATAAATCCACATAGTCCTGGTATACAGCTGGTAGTTCAGGGACTGACATGGTTCCTTTAGGAACAGAGCAAGCTGAAACTTTTGGACTCATCTGTTTCTCTGGAAAGTGTAATTCCTTGGTCTCCCAGTTAATGGTAGGATTCTGAGCCTGCAGCCATGGTAGCCCTAGAATAATGGGAAAGTGGGGAGAAGAGATAAGCATAAAGGACAGTTTCTCTTGATGATCTTTACCCATAAGAACCCTCAAAGGCTCTTTTTCCTGATCCACTGGTCCAGAGGTCAGCAGGGAACCATCCACAGTTTCCATCTGTACTGGAGTAGCCTTCTTCACTGAACGTATCCCCTGTTTCAGAGCAAAGGAGACATCCATAAAATTTCCACTTGCCCCTGAGTCGATCATAGCAGAGCTAGACACCCAAGCTGAGTCAACCCAGAGTTTGATGGAAAGAAAGCAATGAGAATTGTTTTTCTTACAACTCAGCTGGGACACCGCTGAGGAAACTTGAAAAATGGCAGCGTTTACACAGTCAACGTCCTCAGAGGTAACGGAGTTTAAGTCCGAGAAATCAAGATCTGTTGCTGCAGATCTCTCTGGAGCCTGAGGCTCGGACCTGACAGATCCCCTCTCGCAACACTCACAATGAATGAGTGCTGCAGTAGTCTTACGAGAACGGCTGGGGCAGTTTATAATGAAGTGCCCTGACTTACCACAATAGAAACATAGATTTTCCTTAAAACGATGTTCCTTGCGTGCATCACTAACCCGTCGTTGTAAAGAGTCTACCTGCATGGGTTCAGGTTCAGGTTCCCATGTAATCCTACTCAAAGGTTCCTTAGCTGGAGAGGAAGGTAGGAAAAGGTTAGTGCGATTGCTTTCGAACCATCTCTCTTGCCTGCGTTCAGTCAGACGAGTATCAATACGGATGCAGTAGTTAATAAAGTCACCTAACGCAGTGGGAGGGTCGGCACGAGCAAGTTCATCCTTAATCAGTGGAGATAACCCCTTTCGAAAAATAGATTTTTTGGCGGAACTGTCCCAGGTGGTATCAAGGGCCCATCTCCTGAAATCCAAGGCATATTCAGCTACCGAGTGCTTACCTTGGCGCAAAGTTAACATGGCTGCTTCAGCTGTTGCACCTCGATTGGGGTCATCAAACACCTGCCCCATGGCTGAAATAAAAGCATCAAGGTGATTCAAACAATCATCCTCAGTCTCAATCAGAGGGTTTGCCCACATTAAAGCCTTGTTGGTAAGCAACATAATTATAGTAAGCACCTTAGATCGTTCAGTGGGAAATTGTGAAGCATGTGCAGAAAAAAAAGATTGCATTGATTAATAAATCCCCTGAATTTCTCACGTTCACCGCCAAAACGAAAAGGGGGCAACTTGGGAATCCCAGAACTCGGGGCTACGGCAGGAGCCTGGACTCGCTCTTCTAGAACCTCAATCCTGGCTCGCAAATCCTGGGCAGTCTGTCCAAACACTTGCAAATTGTGATTAGTGAGGTCCTGTAGGCTTGAAAAACGGGTCTTTATATTCTGCAAATCTGCAAGGATATTATCAGTCACTCCGCAAAGTTCCTTTATGCGGGCCTCCATTTTCCAGATCTTTTAAGACAGGAGTACTGGAAGAAGAGGAGAGGAGAAAAAAAAAACAATAGTGTTTACCTGTGGTAACACTGCAGAGAGAAAAAAAAAATTAAGGGAACTGCTCACCTGGAATGGTTGTGAGAAGTCACAACCACTATCATCACAGAAAGTTCACCCGGACATCTGATATCCACAGTTACAGCAGACAAAAAAGAGAAAAGAGAAAAAAAAAAAAAAACAATAGTGTTTACCTGCGGTAACACTGCAGAAAAAAAAAACACTTAAGGGAATTGCTCACCTGGAATGGTTGTGAGAAGTCACAACCACTGTCATCACAGAAAGTACAACCGGACATCCGATATCCACAGTTACAGCAGACACAGCCTTTCCAGACCCAGCAGACACTAACGTTTAGGCTTCAGAATCTTGTAATGTATGTAGTACAGTTCATATAGCGTCTTGTGCTTGGGTGCGATGAAAATACATGAGACACAGGTTTGATATAGAAAGTCTTGTATTACTTCATACAAGTTGGCAAAAATAGTCACACAGTTTGCAGACACAGAAGCAGGAGACACAGCAGGCCAGAGTAAACTAAGCTCAGCAATCACTCTCCACAACAGGGTCAGGATCTTCTTCTCTGTTACCGTAAGTCCATGCAAACGTGGGTCTTTCAAAGAGCAGGGTTCAGAGTCCACAAGTGCTTCAGAGTTCCTCAGTAGGAATAGCTGGAGTACAAGGTCCAAGGCTTTAGGAGTCAGGTCACAGGTTCACTGCAGGCTAGATTCTGAAGCACTGATTGCTCAGCTGTGGCTGCTTAAGAAGCAAAAGGAGAGAATCAGGGCGGGAACATGCAAGCTGGAAACTCCATTTTGACTGAGGGCAAGATAGCTGCAGCAAGACAGAAAGTAAAATGGCTGACGAACAAACTGAGTTTCAGGAACATGTACACAGAACCTTACACCGTTTTTGCCTGCTCTCCTCAGCTACCAGAACATAACAGTATCACCGGCCAAACTGAAAATTATATGGTACTCACAGAAGGGAAAAATAGTGTAAAAAAAAAAAAAAAAAGTCAGAGTTGTCAGAGATTTTTTTTTTCTGTTTGTTGCATTTTTTTTCCTCTGTTTCTCTGAGTGCTGAGGAGGATTTTTTTTTCTCTCAATGGAGCTTGCACAGTTGTCTTGCCGTGTGGATCAGCTTGCCGCTGAAGTTCAGAGTATTGCTACCTATCTTGCAGGGTTGCCGGTTGTGGAACCTAGGATTCCCATGCCAGATTTATTTTTGGGGGATCGAGCTAAATTTCTGAATTTCAAAAATAACTGTAAGTTGTTTTTTGCCTTAAAACCTAAGTCCTCAGGGAACGCAGCACAGCAGGTTCAAATTGTCATCTCTCTCCTGCTCGGCGATCCTCAGGATTGGGATTTTTCCCTGACACCTGGGGACCCTGTCTTGAGTAATGTCGATGCATTTTTTCTGGCTCTGGGGTTATTGTACGATGAACCTAAT
>JARQOD010010576.1:0-26816 GCA_033576555.1 Oophaga sylvatica | reverse complement strand
CACAAAAATGATCTTTTCACCCCAATTTTTATTTTCCCAAGGGTAACAAGACTCCAAAAGTTATTGTGCAATTTGTCCTGAGTACGCTGATACCCCATATGTGGGGGTAAACCACTGTTTAGGTGCATGGCAGAGTTTGGAAGGAAAGGAGCGCCGTTCGACTTTTTCAACACAGAATTGGCTGGATGCCATGTTGTGTTTGGAGAGCTCCTGATCTGCCTAAACAGTGGAAACCCCCAACAAATGACACCATTTTGGAAACTAGACCCCTCAAGGAACTTATCTAGATGTGTGGTGAGCACTTTGAACCCGAAGTGCTTCACAGAAGTTTATAACGTACAGCTGTAAAATAAAAATCTTTTTTTTTTTTACAAAATGATTTTTTCGTCCCCAATATTTTATTTTCACAAGGGTAACAGGAGAATATTGGACCCCAAAAGTTGTTGTCCAATTTGTCCTGAGTACGCTGATACCCAATATGTGGGAGTAAACTACTGTATGGGTGCCGTCAGGGCTCGGAAGGGAAGTAGTGACGTTTTGGATTGCAGACTTTGATGGAATGGTCTGGGGGCGTCATGTCGCATTTGGAGAGCCCCTGATGCGCCTAAACAGTGGAAACCCCCCACAAGTGACCCCATTTTGGAAAATAGACCCCACAAGGAACTTAATCTAGATGTGTGGTGAGCACTTTGAACCCCGAAGTGCTTCACAGAAGTTTATAACGTACAGCCGTAAAAATAAAAAATCCTTTTTTTTTTACAAAAAATGATTTTTTTCGCCCCCAATATTTTTTTTTTTTCACAAGGGTAACAGGAGAAATTGGACCCCAAAAGTTGTTGTCCAATTTGTCCTGAGTACGCTGATACCCAATATGTGGGAGAAAACTACTATATGGGCACACGTCGGGGCTCGGAAGGGACGTAGTGACGTTTTGGATTGCAGACTTTGATGGAATGGTCTGGGGGCGTCATGTCGCATTTGGAGAGCCAATGATGCACCTAAACAGTGGAAATCCCCACAAGTGACCCCATTTTGGAAAATAGACCCCACAAGGAACTTATCTAGATATGTGGTGAGCACTTTGAACCCCGAATGCTTCACAGAAGTTTATAAACGTACAGCCGTAAAAATAAAATTTTTTTTTTTTTTACAAAAATGATTTTTTCGCCCCCAATATTTTATTTTCACAAGGGTAACAGGAGAAATTGGACCCCAAAAGTTGTTGTCCAATTTTCCCCTGACGAAGGTAATCGTGCCGAAACGCGCGTCGGGGCAGACGTGCTGATCCAGGCCCTCACCCGCACTTTCCTGAGAGAGGTAATAACTGGCTACCTTGACACTTGTCGTTCTAGATTCTCTTTAGCTTAAGTATCCTCTCCTATGTCTGTTTTAGGGGCTTGTATTTATGCTCACATACATCTAGACATCTATCTATGGTTATACTTGGATCTAATCTTATATGCGGGTTATTGACTAACTTACATTGAATAGTGATTTTTCATCCATAAATAGACATTTACCATTCATTTGTGTGCCTGGGTCAGCCCTTCTTCCTTTTTTCCTGGACACGCAGTGTCGATGTGGTCCATTTGCCTTACACTGTTCTTGCCTGTTCATTTTATTAAATACAATTGTTCTTGTGTGTATTTCAATAAAGATTTGTATATTTTTTCTACACCCGTCATCGTCTTCTTTGTGATGGTCACATCACGTTCTTGTTTCTGATTAAATTGACGATGGGTTCACAACTATAGTCCTGACTAGATGGCACACACTCAGGGACTTCCCATTAATTTGGTGCGCCATTATTTGGTCTTAGTCTCCATTTGTGTTATATATATAATAATATATATATATATATATAAATACAGTATATATTAATATATATATATTTAGCCACACACACATACACAGGGTCGGACTGGCCCACCGGAGAACCGGAGGATTCTCCGGTGGGCCCTGGCATCTGGGGGCCCTGGCACCTGCTGGCATACAGGGGCCAGTTGCCTAGGGCCCCCACTGCTCCAGGGGCCCCCAGCCGGTGGCGTGTCGCTAATAGCGGCACACCACGCAGCTGCCATGGGGGCCCCGTGCCAGCGGAGAAGCAGCGTGGTTACAGGAGGCAGGAGCCCCTGTCCCCGCTGCTAAAGAGAAATGAATATTCACTGCTTCCCACGCCCACATGGGCGTGGGAAGCAGTGAATATCATTACTTACCTGTCATCCGCTCCAACCGCTGAGCGCCGCTGTCCTCGGGTCCTCTCTTGCTGCGATGTTCAGGCAGAGGGCGCGATGACGTCATTAGTGAGCGCCGCGCCCTCTGCCTGAGCATTCACTGCCGGAGGACCGAAGACAGCGGCGCTCAGCAGTGGACCCGGTGACAGGTAAATATCGCAGGTGCCGGGGCCCTGAGCCAACAGTGACACCGGCACCTGTCCCCCAGCGACGAGAGGTGAGTATGTCTTTTTTTTTTTTTGCAGCATCTATGGGGGCATAATCTGTGGAGCATTTATGGGGCATAGTCTATGGGGCATAATCTGTTAAGAATTTATGGGGGCATAATCTATGGGGCATAATCTGGGGAGCATTTATGGGGGCATAATCTGGGGAGCATTTATGGGAGCATAATCTATGGGGGCATAATCTGTGGAGCATCTATGGAGGCATAATCTGTGGAGCATCTATGGGGGCATAATCTATGGGGCATAATCTGTGGAGCATTTATGGGGCATAATCTATAGGGGCATAATCTGTGGAGCATTTATGGGGCATAATCTATGGGGCATAATCTGTGGAGCATTTATGGGGGCATAATCTGTGGAGCATTTATGGGGCTGTGAGACAGTGAGGATATGTGGTGAATGGGGTGTACATTTCACCTAGGTTCTTTGCTAACTATAAGGGAAATATGTGGCTTTGTAGACCTGGTGGTAGAGAGAGGTCACTACACCTTGCATTCATTGCACACTTGCAGCTTAAACCTGAAGCCAATCAGCTGTTAATTAGGAAGCCAAAAATAGGTGTCTGCGGACACAGTCAGAGAGCTAGTTTAGCCTGGACACAGGAAGGTGTCCTGGCACAAGAAACAGTCTCCAAGAGTGTTAGAGCTGTCTTTAGCCTGGACACAGAGAGGTGTCCTGGCACAAGGAAGCAGTCTCTGTGAGAATGCATGTGGATAAGCTACTGAAGAGGAGGAGAGCCGTCTCAGTCTGGGTTAGATGTACCCCGGACACAGGAGTGTCTCTGTGAACCTCCATGCTGATGATTACTGAAGAGGAGGGGAGCCGTCTCAGTCTGGGTTAGAGGTACCCCGGGCACAGGAGTGTCTCTGTGAACCTCCAGGATAATGACTACTGAATAGGAGTGGATCTCTCTCAAGTCTGGACGTCGGTGGACCTTCAGACATAAGGAGGAGTATCTGGGAAACTCCATACTGGTAACATATATCATATGTGTTGTTTTGGGCACAGACTGATAGAGTCTGGGTTCCTGATAGAAAGGGACATTACATAAGTGTAATTAGTGGCTAGACAAGCCTAGGTCTTTTGTTTATGCTTTGTTTTTATCTGTTTGCTGTGGACTTTAATAAAACTGGTTGCGGCCAGTTTTTTTACCATAATTGCTGTCTGAATGAACTGTTTCCGTGCCATTCTGTCTACCCAGACAGCGATCTCAGAGCTAAAACCCCCTGAAAGGCTACAATTGGCGGAGAATGCTGGGGCAGCGCAGTGCCTGATACAGTTAGTGCTGGAGTGTGTATGCAGCACAGTGGCGAGAGACAGCATTAAAGGTGAAGTCTATTGAAATAGCAGCAGAAAAAAAAAAAAAAAAGTGTGTCAGCAGAAACGTCTGTTTGGAGCAGTCTTGGAGAGACAGTGGCCCTGATAGGGTCTGCAGAGAGAAAATGTATGCACAGCAAAGCTGAACTTGTTGTGAAAATGACTGTGGAATGTGCAGCAGCAAAAGAAAAGTCTGTGGAGCAGTCTTAAAGAGACAGGAGCCCTAATAGACTTTGCAAAGGAAAAAAAGTGTCTGCACAGCAGAGCTGAATTTTTCTATGGAAAAGACTGTAGAGTGTGTATGTCTTGAGTGAAGACTGCCGTTGTTAAGACAGAGAAGTCTGACAGCATGGATGACAGCATGGAGGCGCTGTTTGAACAAATGGGACAAGTTAAGGTGCAACATAAGACTGCTGTGATTGAGACAGATGAGTCCGGCAGTATGGAGGAGCTCATTGAGTACCTGGTCCAGGCCCAGCGGAGCCTGCAGCAGAGCATGGAGCAGCAGCGCCTGCAGCACCAGCAGCGCATGCAGGAGCACCGCAGAAATTCCTGCAGCAGCAGCAGGAGAATAACCGGTTGTTGGAGCAGATTGCAGCTCTCCGCACCGCGTCTCAGAGTAATGTTGTGAAGGCACCTGACTTGTCCGATGTAAAGAAGGCGGTAAGACGGTCCCTGGAAAAGATGACACCTCGTGATGATGTGGAGGTATATCTCACTAGGTTTGAGAGACTGGCAGAGAAGGAGAATCTGCCCCTATCTGAGTGGGCCATGATGGTCGCACCCTATCTGATTGGAGTGCCCCAGGTGGCCTATGCTGACCTGAGCAAGCAGGACAGCGAAGACTATGCCAAGTTGAAGGCAGAGATTCGTACCCGGCTGGGTGTTACGGTGACAGCCCATGCCAGGGGAGTTCATGACTGGAGATACAGTTGGAGTCTGCAGTCAGCAGGCCTGATTATGGAGTTGAAAAGGTGGTAGTGAACCGCTACACCCGAGCATGTCTTACAGTGAACCGCTACACCCGAGCATGTTCTCCTGAGGTACAGCCGTCTGAGAGGACGTCACTTCAGAGTTCCCGGACGTCGAACTCTCCCGGTAAGAGCGTTCCAGCTGTTGGGGACATGGGGTATGCTGATAAGCGGGTTCAGGCCCGAGGGGACATGTGGGTGGAAGAGTGTGATGGACAGTGTTGGAGATGTCGTGAAATTGCAGCCAACTGTCCACTAGAGGGGGAGCCTATGTGCCGTGATGTTGGCAGATCCCTCTCTCTCTGCGCAGAACCTGTGTGTGTGACCACCGCAACCGAAGAGACTGGACCACAGGTGTCCCCGGTGGTTACAAATGGTTGCTCAGCGCAGGCCCTCTTGGACTCAGAGAGTCCAGTGACTTCCGTATGTGACAGCCTGATTGATAGGGACTTCATCCCTGATAAGCACTTGAGTATGGTGTGCATCCATGGAGACACCAAAGTCTTACCCAGAGACTGCCGTGGACTTGGTCCCTAAACTCGGGGAGGTTTCATGTGAAGTGGGGGTAGTGAAGAACCTGGTGCACCCCGTTGTGTTGTGTAATGACTTTCCCCGGTCTAAGGATCTCTGGGGGAAGGGTGATTCTGATGGACAGTGTGATGAAGCCCCTACTGAGGGTACGCAGTCCCGAGGGGCGGAACACAATGTTAGTGGGCCGTTTATCTTGTGTGATAGTGATGATGATATTGATAATGATGATGATGCTAATCATAATAGTGATGATACTGATGATGACCGTGATAAAGATGAAATTTCTTTGCAGGTGATGTTGGGAGACGAGGATGGTGGTTCTCGGGAACCGAGTGTCCCTGACCTGCCTGTGTCCTGTGACAATTTTGGGAGAGAGCCGGTGCGAGACCCCACTCTTAAAACGGCACGGGAAAATGTAATTGTTCTGAATGAGGTTCCCCGGGGGCCTGGCTCTGAGGAGAGGTTTCCTCATGCTGCCATGAACAGTGGCCTATTGTTTAGGGACACTGAAGTCCAGGGAGAGGTCGTGAGTCAGCTCCTGGTACCTGAGCTATGTGGAGGTATAGTGCTGGGGTTGTCACATAGTCACATACTTGAGGGACCAGATGGTGAAGTTAATGTTGAGGATGACATGTTGACTAGGGTTCCAGATCAAGATGTGAATGGGAATGAGTTGTATAACCCTGACAGTGAGCAAGATGTGAATGAAAATAAATTGTATACTCCTGAAAGTGAGCAGGATGAGAATGAGAATAAATTGTATGACCCTGACGGTGAGCCGGATGTGAATGAAAGTGAAGTGTCTAGCCCTGAAGGTGAGCCAGATGTGGCTGAGAAAAAGGGGTCAGACAGGGATAGTGGGAGTGATAATGAATCATCTGATGACAATAAAGCAACCAGTGCAAATGAGGAAGGCATGGTAGCAGAAGAGGTTGAGAGTCCTGAGAAGAAGGCTGATGCTGACCTTACAGCCAGACAGAAGATGCCATCTGAGGATGTTTTACAGTTGGAACAAAGAGAGCGACTACTTCCAGCCCAAGAAAGGGAGAGACGAGAGGCTTCCCTGGGGATTGGCAGTAGACGTGCTAAAACAATGAGGGGTAGAGATGACGCTTCTGTTAGCTCACGGCTGAGTGTGAGACCCGGTGGCGGACGAAAAGACAGAGAGTCAGACTCAGAGCTACCAGTAAGCTTGACTGGACGATGGACTCGTGGCCGCAACGACGGTAGGAGTCAGTTCGGGAAAGAAAGGTCGGGTGAGGTGACACCGACACAAGGACAAGGCCAACGTTCTGACCGCTGGGGGCGGGAGAGGCCTAACAAAGAGGTGATATTGCATAGTGCCCAAAATCAACTGAGACGGGGTGACTGGCAGAGGCGACCGAGGGGATCTCTGGTCGGTGGCAGGTGTTCGACCCCACAAATTTGAACAGAGGGGGCACTGGGTATGGCCCTCAGGATATGCATGGAGGCATGTGATGGATGGACGGTATGTATCGCAGAGGTGGGTGGCCCTGTGATGGAAGCCTGGATATATTTTGGTTCAGCAGATCTACTGCTGAGACTTGTGCTATACATTGGGAGGCTTCCAGGTGACTTGGAGAGCTGGGCGGGTCCAGTCACCTACAAACCCACCCAAGGGGTATGTGTCTAAATACCTAGGATAAAGTTGTATGCAGAGGGGACGGATGGGTAATGCAGCGCTGGCTGGCATCCATTTAATGGATCAGTGTGTATGTTTTGACTGTCCATGTTCCTTCCCCTCAAGCTGACTGGTTACATGACTGTGACATCACACAGTGTGTGTGTGTGTGTGTGTGTAAGGGTATAGAAACCCTGCTTAATGGAAAATATAGATGAAGCTAATAATGGTTATACTTCAGGTAAAGATGAAGCTGATGTTGGCTATGACTTGAGCTGTGTTCACTGTCTCTTTAGGTTTGTTGACCAGTCCTCCGGTCTGGATGACCAGCCCTCCGGTCTGGAGAAGAGGGGGGGGATATGTGAGACAGTGAGGATATGTGGTGAATGGGGTGTACATTTCACCTAGGTTCTTTGCTAACTATAAGGGAAATATGTGGCTTTGTAGACCTGGTGGTAGAGAGAGGTCACTACACCTTGCATTCATTGCACACTTGCAGCTTAAACCTGAAGCCAATCAGCTGTTAATTAGGAAGCCAGAAATAGGTGTCTGCGGACACAGTCAGAGAGCTAGTTTAGCCTGGACACAGGAAGGTGTCCTGGCACAAGAAACAGTCCTCAAGAGTGTTAGAGCTGTCTTTAGCCTGGACACAGAGAGGTGTCCTGGCACAAGGAAGCAGTCTCTGTGAGAATGCATGCGGATAAGCTACTGAAGAGGAGGAGAGCCGTCTCAGTCTGGGTTAGATGTACCCCGGACACAGGAGTGTCTCTGTGAACCTCCATGCTGATGATTACTGAAGAGGAGGGGAGCCGTCTCAGTCTGGGTTAGAGGTACCCCGGGCACAGGAGTGTCTCTGTGAACCTCCAGGATAATGACTACTGAATAGGAGTGGATCTCTCTCAAGTCTGGACGTCGGGTGGACCTTCAGACATAAGGAGGAGTATCTGGGAAACTCCATACTGGTAACATATATCATATGTGTTGTTTTGGGCACAGACTGATAGAGTCTGGGTTCCTGATAGAAAGGGACATTACATAAGTGTAATTAGTGGCTAGACAAGCCTAGGTCTTTTGTTTATGCTTTGTTTTTATCTGTTTGCTGTGGACTTTAATAAAACTGGTTGCGGCCAGTTTTTTTACCATAATTGCTGTCTGAATGAACTGTTTCCGTGCCATTCTGTCTACCCAGACAGCGATCTCAGAGCTAAAACCCCCTGAAAGGCTACAGGGCATAATCTGTGGAGCATTTATGGGGGCATAATCTGTCGAGCATTTATGGGGCATAATCTATGGAGCATCTATGGGGGAATAATCTAAGGAGCATTTATGGGGGCACAATCTATGTAGCTTCTATGGGGGCATAATCTAAGGAGCACTTATGGGGGCATAATCTATGGAGCATCTATGGGGCATAATCTATGGAGCTTCTATGGGGGCATAATCTAAGGAGCATTTATGGGGCATAATCTATGGAGCTTCTATGGGGCATAATCTAAGGAGCATTTATGGGGTACAATCTATGGAGCTTCTATGGGGGCATAATCTAAGGAGCATTTATGGGGGCATAATCTATGGAGCATCTATGGGGCATAATCTATAGGGGCATAATCTATGGAGCATCTATGGGGCATAATCTATGGAGCATCTATGGGGGCATAATCTATGGAGCATCTATAGGGGCATAATCTATGGGGGCATAATCTATGGAGCATCTATGGGGCATAATCTATGGAGCATCTATGGGGCATAATCTATGGAGAATCTTTAGGGGCATAATCTATGGGGGCACAATCTATGGAGCTTCTATGGGGGCATAATCTAAGGAGCATCTATGGGGGCACAATCTATGGAGCTTCTATGGGGGCATAATCTAAGGAGCATCTATGGAGCTTCTATGGGGGCATAATCTAAGGAGCTTCTATGGAGGCATAATCTAAGGAGCATCTATGGGGGCATAATCTATGGAGCATCTATGGGGCATAATCTATGGAGCATCTATGGGGCATAATCTATGGAGCATCTATGGGGGCACAATCTATGGAGCTTCTATGGAGGCATAATCTAAGGAGCATCTATGGGGCATAATCTATGGAGCATCTATGGGGGCATAATCTATGGAGCATCTATGGGGGCATTATCTATGGGGGCATAATCTATGGAGCATCTATGGGGCATAATCTATGGAGAATCTATGGGGGCATAATACATGGGCAGCATATGGGCACAATCTATGGAGCATCTTGTGGGGCATAATATATGGGGCAGCATATGGGGCATAATCTAATTTTCCACCCTGGGCTTATACTCAAGTTTTCACAGTTTTTTGTGGCAAAATTAGGGGATCGGCTTATACTCGAGTATATATGGTATCTATCTATTATCTATCTATCTATATATATATATATATATATAATAGCATTATACCCTATGAGGGGGGGCAGCATTATCATCCATGAGGGGGCAGCATTATCCCCTATGAGGGGGCTGCTTTATAATCTATGAGGGAGGCTACCCCAATTCCTGCTACATAATTAAGACATGTACTACCTTATATTATACCCTGATATTAGTGTGTTTTACTGCACAATTGGTGTCTTGTATTTATTTCTATGTAGCTACATAGTGGGCCCCAAGAATGATTTTCTCTGGTGGGCCCAAGGTGTTCCAGTCCGACGCTGCACATACATGTAAATATATTACATAGTCTCCTTTATTATGTAGTTATATATGATGCTGTCCCTTATTCAGTGCCCTCTCTTGCTATGTACAGCACCGTCCCTTACATATTGAATTTATATAGAGCCCTGTTTTTAATTACATACCATCCTCTCTTGTTAGTTGTATAATGCAATGATGGCTGATGGAGCATGGGAAAGCTTCTTTTCTAGTGGAGGAGATAATGGACTTGTAGTCTGGTCACCAGCTGCTCCATCAGCAGTCATTTATATCTAACAAGAGAGCGGACTATGTAATAAAAGAGGGCGCTGTGAATAACAAATATAACAAGAATAGACTATGTAAGAGACAGCACTGTACATAACAGTAGAGGAAGCTATATAATTAAGGTACGGCAACATATATAATTAAGAAGATGGTGTGTAATAAGGGACGGTGTTATACATAGCAAAAGGGGAAACTGTAACTAAGTATGGTGTTATACATAATAAGCGAGTACACTATATACTAAGGGACTGTGCTATACATAAAAAGTGACTACACTGTATACTAAGGGGCTGTGCTAAGTATAATAAGTGAGTACACTATATACTAAGGGACTGTGTTAAACATAATAAGTGATAATAACATCTTTCTCCACCTCCCCTGTTCCTAAATCCATTATAAATCCCCCTTCCTCCCTTCCCAATCCCCCACACCCCTCATTGTCCTCCTCGCCCCGCATCTCATTATTGTCCTCTCCCCCACCCCCATCATTGCCTTCTCCCCAGCATCCCTATCATTGCCCTTTCCATCACATCTATCATTGTTTTCTCCCCCACTACCCCATCATTGCCCATTCCACCTCCATCATTGCCCTTTCCACCATTATTGTCCTTTCCACTACCACCATCATTGCCTTCTCCCCACCACCCCATCATTGCCCATTCCACCACCTCCTTCATTTCCTCCTCCCCTATCACCCCCATCATTGCCCTTTCCACCATCATAGTCCTTTCCACTACCACCATCATTGCCTTTTCCCCCACCAGCCCCATCATTGCCCATTTCACCACCTCCATCATTTCTTCCTCCCCACTAGCCCCATTATTGCCCATTCCACTACCTCCATCATTTCCTCCTCCCCCACCACCACCATTATTGCCCTTTCCACCACAACCATCATTGTCCTTTCCACCACCACCATCATTGCCCTTTCCCCACCACCCTTATTTTGTATTTGTCACAAATTACAAGGGTGATATATTCGTATATCTCACCACTGCCACCAATTTGTCAGGTATTACAAGGGGGATATATTTGTATATCTCACTGCTGTCACCAATTGTCACGAGCCCGTTTCTCAGCACGTGACTTGGGGTTGAACCTGTAAGGGTTAATCTGACTCCTCTCACTCCTTCCAGCATTCAGCCTCTGTCCATACTGCAGTGGGAGCATAAATCACACCTCGACACAAACCACCCACCCCGCTTCATACACGCTGCCACCACTCACAGAACACACCGTAATGACTCACGGAAATATTACTGCTCTGTGCCAATCACCAGAATTACACACTCTAGGACTCCGTCCTCATCCTGAGGGATACATAGCCACACTCGCATATGACACCGGTCACTGCCTCACAATATATATATATTATAAGTGGTACTACAGTGACTTACCTGTGACCTCTGTAATTGAAGTAATTTATCTTTTTCTTTCTTCTTCATTTAGCACAGACCGCTATCACTTCTTTCAGCTATGACTCGTCTTTGCAGAAAGTAACACAGTCTTTTGTCTTTTAATGCTGATCACTTCAACATCACTCTCCCCACTTTTTCCCAAAATTCTACACTGTGAAAGATGAAGAAAAAAAGTGACACGGTGCCGCCCTGCACAGCAATAGGACCTCCCTTTTGGTCCCCTCACAGAAAACCATATCTTCAAAAGTAAAATACACTCATGGCTGAAAGTCTTGGCAGCCTTGAAATTGTTCCAGAAAATGAAGTATTTCTCCCAGAAAATTATTGCAATTACACATGTTTTGTTATATACATGCTTATTTCCTTTGTGTATATTGGAAGAACACAAAAGAAGAGAAAAAAAGGCAAATTGGACATAATTTCACACAAAACCTCAAAAATGGGCCAGACGAAATTGTTGGGACCTTTCCAAAATTGTGGGAAAACAACTTAGCTTCAAGCATGTGATGCTCTTTCAAACTCACCTGTGGTAAGTAACAGGTGAGGGCAATATGAAAATCACACCTGAAGCTAGATAAAAAGGGGGAAAGTTGACTCAGTCTATGCATTGTGTGTCTGTGTGTGCCACACTAAGCATGGAGAACAAAATGAGAAGAGAACTGTTGGAGGATTTTAAAATTTAAATTCTTGAAAAATATCAACAAAAATACCCGAAAAAGAAAAAAACAGGGGCACAACAATACTAACAAATATAGGGAGGTGCAAAGCAGTAATAAGGATATGGCAAGAAAACAAGAGAAAGCACTACTGCAAGAATGCACACTACACCAAAATAATGAAAATACAAAAACTTTATTAGCGTCTACTGGCAAACAAGTGAAGTTCTTTTCTGAACGTGTCATTTCCGGTCTTGCTGACCTGGGGTGGGCAACACACTGGTGCATTATTTGGCATGGATTAATCAGGTATTTATGCCTCTCGGGCGGTGTTGGCTGTACTTCCCCTGACGAAGCCGTACTGGTTAAGGCGATACGCGTGGGCCACTTTCTTGGCTCCCACTCAGGATTGTGCCCCCGCAGGATTGATGCTATTTATGCAATTTGGGTAATTACGGTATATTTGGCTGGTTTTGCAGTCCTGATTGCGCTTGTTGGTTCATCTTGGCCAATTTTTGGCTTTGTTATTGTACGGTCCTTCTATTTGGCAGCTTAGGGATCATTGTTATATCTGGGGCATTGTATACTTTTTGCCTAGGCTTTGTGGTCCTTTATATATTTTTGCATAGTAAGGGGCTATTTAGACCCCTGGCTTAGGGACCCATACATTATTAGCCACATTAGTCATTTATTTTTAGCGCTTGGTCACACACATTATTATGTGTAACATGCTTTAGACCTACAGTGGTGGCCAAAAGTATTGGCACCCCTGCAATTCTGTCAGATAATGCTCAGTTTCTTCCTGAAAATGATTGCAATCACAAATTATTTGCTATTTTTATCTTCATTTAATTTGCTTGCAAGGAAAAAACACAAAAGAGAATGAAGCAAAAATCAAATCCTTGATCATTTCACACAAAACTCCAAAAAAGGGCCAGACAAAAGTATTGGCACCCTCAGCCTAATACTTGGTTGCACAACCTTTAGCCAAAATAACTGCGAACAACCGCTTCCGGTAACCATCAATGAGTTTCTTACAATGCTCTGCTGGAATTGTAGACCATTCTTCTTTGGCAAACTGCTCCAGGTCCCTGATATTTGAAGGGTGCCTTCTCCAAACTGCCATTTTGAGATCTCTCCACAGGTGTTCTATGGGATTCAGGTCTGGACTCATTGCTGGCCACCTTAGAAGTCTCCAGTGCTTTCTCTCAAACCATTTTATAGTGCTTTTGGAAGTGTGTTTTGGGTCATTGTCCTGCTGGAAGACCCATGACCTCTGAGGGAGACCCAGCTTTCTCACACTGGGCCCTACATTATGCTGCAAAATTTGTTGGTAGTCTTCAGACTTCATAATGCCATGCACACGGTCAAGCAGTCCAGTGCCAGAGGCAGCAAAGCAACCCCAAAACATCAGGGAACATCCGCCATGTTTGACTGTAGGGACCGTGTTCTTTTCTTTGAATGCCTCTTTTTTTTTCCTGTACACTCTATGTTGATGGTTTTTCCCAAAAAGCTCGACTTTTGTCTCATCTGACCAGAGAACATTCTTCCAAAACGTTTCAGGCTTTCTCAGGTAAGTTTTGGCAAACTCCAGCCTGGCTTTTTTATGTCTTGGTGTAAGAAGTTGGGCCTTCCTGGGTATCCTACCATACACTCCCTTTTCATTCAGACACCGACGGATAGTACGGGTTGACACTGTCGTACCCTCGGACTGCAGGGTAGCTTGAACTTGTTTGGATGTTAGTCGAGGTTCTTTATCCACCATCCGCACAATCTTGTGTTGAAATCTCTCGTCAATTTTTCTTTTCCTTCCACATCTAGGGAGGTTAGCCACAGTGCCATGGGCTTTACACTTCTTGATGACACTGCGCACGGAAGACACAGGAACATTCAGGTCTTTGGAGATGGACTTGTAGCCTTGAGATTGCTCATGCTTCCTCACTAGAGTTGAGCGATACTTTCCGATATCCTAAAGTATCGGAATCGGAATGGTATCGCCGATATCACTAAAATATCGGCGATACCCGATATCGATACCGGAAGTCCCATGTAAGTCTATGGGAACAAAATATCGAAATTAAAAAAAACCCATTCTTGCCTTGTTGGTTAATTGTACATGAAGGAAAACAAGAAAGAGTAATGTAGAATGTATTGTGGAAGGTTGAGGAGACATTAAAGGCATAGATGTTTAACCCAATCAAATGGAATAGCATAAATATTTTTTTTTTTAAAGATGTTCGGATTGACGAAGAAATTGACAATGTTAACGTTTTTTATATTTTGGCAAATATGTATATTACACAACTTCCATGCTCTTCATCTTCACCTTTTTAACTTTTCACACACTTTCTCCTTCATAATCTTCTGCAGCATCATCTTTTTCATCAAATTATTCTTCATCTTCACCTTCTTTATCTTCTTCTTAAACTTCTTGCTATTCATCTTTTTGTTAACATTACTCATATTCTTCTTATTAAACTATTATTCTTATTCATATTGTACTTCATCTTCTTCATCATATTCTTATTTGTGACAGAGAATCCTGTACTTGTAATCTGTCAAAGTATGAATTTTTCATCCTTCCGTTCTTGCTGTCACAAAAGATTTAAATTACAACAGTATTTGTCCGTGTTCAGTTTAGCCTGCAGCAGCAGGCATTTTCCAGGGGCACCACGAGGAGGAACGGACTCACCCCCATACACTGCTTAGTCTTCTTCTGCTTAGAATTTAGAGCATATATTTTGCTCTTCATTTTGGTCTTATACTTCATGTTCTTCTGCTTTTAGATCTTCTGCTTATTGTTCTTGTGTCTCTTGTTCCGTATCTTGTATTTGTAGCACAATCTTGTACCAGCTGATGTTACTGGGACACGGTTACTAAGCAGGAGGTACCTGTGCTCCAAAGCACTACCAAGGACCAGCAGACGTTGCTGGAACTCGGATACCGAGATGGAGGCACCTAGGCCAAAGGCACTGCGGAGAACCAGCTGACGGTACTGGAACCCGGAGGGGCAGCAGAAGGAAAAGAGCCAATGGCACAACCGAGGACCAGCTGACGTTACTGGGACACGGTTACTAAGCAGGAGGTACCTGTGCTCCAAAGCACTACCAAGGACCAGCAGACGTTGCTGGAACTCGGATACCAAGATGGAGGCACCTAGGCCAAAGGCACTGCGGAGAACCAGCTGACGGTACTGGAACCCGGAGGGGCAGCAGAAGGAAAAGAGCCAATGGCACAACCGAGGACCAGCTGACGTTACTGGGACACGGTTACTAAGCAGGAGGTACCTGTGCTCCAAAGCACTACCAAGGACCAGCAGACGTTGCTGGAACTCGGATACCAAGATGGAGGCACCTAGGCCAAAGGCACTGCGGAGAACCAGCTGACGGTACTGGAACCCGGAGGGGCAGCAGAAGGAAAAGAGCCAATGGCACAACCGAGGACCAGCTGACGTTACTGAACCCCAGTAACACAGGAGCAAGTGTTGACTGTGCTAACAGCACTTCCGAGCAACAACTGGCGGTGTTGGAGCCCAGGGTCAAGGAGGATGTTTAAATACTAGATCAAGTAATTTCCTTGTTACCTGTCAATTTTAAATGTCTATACTTCAAACAAGAGAAAGATAACCTTTACTACCATAAGATGATGATTTCATTTAAACTAATATCTAGATAAATAAAGAATTGACAAACATAAACACATACATTAACATGTTGAACAGCAATGCAAACCACAAAATAAATTAGTTAAGGAATCTGCTATACGGTTGTACATAAAAGCATACAAGTACATATCTGAATCCATTAATGATGGATAAGTAACAGTATGTACACCATTTTTATTGTATAGACAATGAATGTCTGACTTCAAAACATCATCAGCATTACAAGTTATCTGTGACATTACTAAAATGTTACATTTGCTGAATAATGTCACTAAACAGTTTATACAAAATTATACAATTTCCATCATGTAATACTCATAATATGTGGCAATAATCATGTTTATTAACAAACATAACCTTTAAAAAGTGCATAGTGCATAGTGAAAATTGCTATTTATGCCTGACTGTCGACTTGCAAGCATGACAACGGATAGATAAGGTATATATAGATGAGACTGCATAGCCACAGATGGTGAATGGCGATGTAATACTGTACCTCAATAAAGTGTGCGTCACTACTACATAATTTTTTTTATATAGCTTTATAAACAGGGTACGTGGATGTATGCTTGCGCCTTTGTTTTGACGCACAGACTGCCTTCCTGCTGAG
The DNA here is from genome assembly GCA_033576555.1 of Oophaga sylvatica. Classification (NCBI taxonomy): domain Eukaryota; kingdom Metazoa; phylum Chordata; class Amphibia; order Anura; family Dendrobatidae; genus Oophaga; species Oophaga sylvatica. Next base: position 10,603 of record JARQOD010010576.1, on the reverse strand, counting down.
ACGCGTTGGGTAGTGAACAGTTGTGTGCAGTGTTCACTGTAGTCTGAGGTTTTCCTTTTTGGAGTGCAGATCACGCTCCAGTTAGTTCTTCAACCACTGCTGGTTGTAGTCTGCTGAGCGTGTGTCACTGGCACATCCTTGAAATTTTTCTCTAATTGTTGCTGCTCCACTCTATTACAAATAAATAAAATCTATTAGTGTGACGCGCTTCCATCCGTATACAATACATTGGTTGCAAACACTATAGAAGTACACAAAGGGGCCTTTCACACCTACTGAACAGTTGTGTGCAGTGTTCACTGCAGTCTCTGCGGAATAACCACACTTAGGCCTTATAACTTTTCAGACTTTCTTTATCAATCTACCAAGATGAAGAAGGCAGGGAGTAAGGCACGTGGTCGTGGAGTTCTTCAGGGAGAGGACGTGGGGATTCTGTGGCTGCTGCGGCCCCCAGTGACACAGCATCCACCAGTTTTCCCCGGGCCGTGAGCGTTCCTTTATGCGCACTTTTGTAGGAGCTCGGAGTACCCCCCTGCTGCGGGAAGAACAAATTGAAGCCGTTGTTGTTTGGATCTCAGCCAATGCATCGACTTCAATTGCTTCCACCTCCTCTCAGGACCACAGCACTGTTGGGCAACCATCTGTCTCTTCACCGCCTGGCAAATTGCCCAGGCAGTCAGAGAGTTCTGTACAGGAGCCAGCTGAGTGTCTGCTTCTGTTCTCAGAATCTATTGGCTTGCAAACAGGGGCCCAGCCAAGCAGCATTCTGTAATGTGAAGAAGAGGGAGTATGCAGTGATGCGCAACAGCTGTGTCTCTCTGAATCTGAAGAGGCGGGTGAGACAGTGCCGATGGTCAGCACACCGCAGAACGCATCTGATGATGATGATGAGACCCAGGTGCCAGTTTCTGTTGAGCATGGTGCTGGCCAGACCACCCAACAGCAGGTGTTGGAAGAGGGTAGTGGAGATGATGAGGTCCAATACCCAACATGGCATGAAGAACAGGAAGGTGGTGGGAGCAGCTCAGAGGAATAATAATAATATTTATTTATATAGCGCCATCATATTCCGCAGCGCTTTACAGTTTAGCAGTTTCAGAACACAAGTCATAAGTAACAACGTTAACAATACAATAATTTAAGCTAAATAAGTCGCCCCTGCTCGTGACAGCTTACAATGTACAATGAGATGGGGGAGATACAAAGTATAGGTGTTTATATACAATGGTGCATTTACAATGATGTTCCAGCCATCTTAAGGGACTGAGGGATGGAGATAGTGAATGGGCTAGAGACACACACACACTTACACAGAATACATAGAATGACTTTGATTAGTGAATGTGATAGGCCGCTCTGAACAAATGTGTTTTGAGGGAGCGCCTGAAACCATGCAAATTGTGGATAGTCCTAATTTCTTGGGGTACAGCATTCCAGAGGATTGGCGTAGAGCAGGAGAAGTCTTGGAGTCGGGAGTGGGAGGTACGTATTAGTGCAGAGGTTAGTCGAAAGTCGTTTGCAGAGCGCAGCAGTCGGTTAGGCCGATAGATAGAAATGAGGGAGGAGATGTAGGAGGGGTGCTGCACTGTGGAGAGCTTTGTGGGTGAGAACCAGTACTTTGGTTGAAAGCTGGGAGAGGCCTAGAGAAATGGTTAGTGATAGAAGGAAGATAGAGGAAGACATTGCCCCAACGGTACAAACAGGAGGGAGAGTTAGGCTGCAGACTCGGTTGCCTGTAGCCTCCAGTTTGGCACCTGTTCGGAGCAGTTGTGTTCCAAAAGTCAAAACGTGCGCTCCCAGGACTTGCACTGCGTGGTCCTTTTTCACACACTTGCACATGATATTTGCTATGTGAAATGCAAGCTGTGTAATCAAAAATTAAAAATAGCTAAAAGTGTCAGTCACCTCAATACCACAAATATGTGTAAACATGTGCGGACAAAGCACGTAGTTGAGTTACAAAGACACACTGGAGATGTAGCCAACCTACAGCAGCACCTACATCTTCAGGTTGTGTTGAAGCCTCTTCATCGAGCTCACACACAGCTGGTTATGCTTCCTCACAGGATCGCCATGGAAGAACCTCGGCCACTGTTGTCCAGAGACAAACTGTTATTCCACACACAGCAGCAAGTTCCCTGTCATCCTCACACTCCCAGGCCACAAAACAGCCAGCGGTAGCACAGGCATGGGATAAAACACGGCCATACTCCGCAAACCATGCACGAGCACAGGCTCTGAATGCTGGCATTGCAAAACTCCTGTCCCTTGAAATGCTGTGATTCAGGCTGGTGGAGACAGACAGTTTCCGTAACTGAATATCATTGTCAATCCCACAATACAATGTGCCAAGCCGATTTCATTTCAGCAGGCAAGCCGTCCCTGGTCTGCAAAAGCATGTTGAGGGAAAAATTAAACATGCGCTACTAAAAGCCCTCAGTAGCAAGGTCCACCTGACCACCGATGCGTGGACCAGTACCCATTGTTATGATCTGCTACAACCAGTAAGGAAAGAAGGGAATTCTGTCCCTACAATACAACTAAGCTGAATCCCTACGATGTAACGGGGAACCTGATCCTGCGACCAGACCCGCTAAAGTCCTCATCTAGTGTGAACGAAGACCTATAGTTGCGAGGGAGTAATCCCTACAAGATCTAGGGACTGGGAGAAAAGGTGGACACCTCCTAACATAAATTGTAGCATGGATAATTAAACAGAAAAATAAATACTTTGTGATCCTAACATCAAGCAAAACTCACAGATTAAGGCACCTAAGCACCCGGCTAGCTTAACAGTAGATAATACAATGAAGTCAAGCAAAGCCAGAAGGGCGGAGCCAGACTAAATAGGGAAAAAAGGTCATGTGACCAGCAAACTGAAACAAACCTAACAAGAGGGTTCTAACACCCATGGCCAGGGACAATACCTTTCCCTCACTGCCCATTGGGTCAATGTTGTGCAGCCGGGTACTGATCTTGCGAGTGGCGCTGTACGTGTTCTGCCAACTCCAAGGATTGCAGGAATCAAGTCTGTACACATTGATTCCTCCTCCTATTCCAGTTCCTCAGAATCATCGCTGCAGGAGCCGTCACGGTCTACCTCCACATAGACCCGTGAACGTTTACCTGTTGCGACCGATATGAGCACAGCCGTGTCCAAATGTCAACAGGCCATCCTGAAATTAATTTCCATGGGGAATCTTAGCCACACAGCGCAGGAGCTCTGTAATGCCATAAAGCAGGAGAGCGACGTGTGGTTTTTGGAAGAGAATCTACAGGCAGGCTTGGTAGTGTGTGACAATGGCCGAAATCTGGTGTCAGCTCTGGGCCTTGGCAACCTCACTCACATACCATGTCTGTCATATGTGCTCAACTTGGTCGTGCAGAGTTTTTTGAGGGACTATCCGGATCTTGATGCACTGCTGCACAAGGTCCGCCTAGAGTGCGCTCACTTGCGACGTTCCAGCATGGCCAGATCGCTGATTGCAGCTCTGCAACGCAGATTTCACCTTCATGAACATCGCATTATATGTGACGTACCCACCAGGTGGAATTCCTCGTTACATATGTTGGAGCGGTTGTGTGAGCAGCAGCCAACAGTAATGGAGTATCAGCTGCATCAGGCGCAGTCAACTCGCAATTTGCGGCGTTCACACTTCACCACTACTGAGTGGGCCTCTATAATAAGAATAATAATATTATTTATTTATATAGCGCCATAATATTCCGCAGTGCTTTACAGTTTAACAGTTTCAAAACACGAGTCATAAGTAACAACGTTAACAATACAATAATTAAAGCAAAATCAGCCGCCCCTGCTGGTGAAAGCTTACAATCTACAATGAGGTGTGGGAGATACAAAGTACAGGTGTTTATATACAATGGTGTTTTTACAATGATGGTCCAGCCATTTTAAGGAAGTGAGGGATGCATGGAGATAGTGAATGGGCTACACACACAGAATTACACATAGAATGACTTTGATTAGTGAATGTGATAGGCCACTGTGAACAAATGTGTTTTGAGGGAGCGCCTGAAACCATCCAAATTGCGGATAGTCCTAATTTCTTGGGGTAGAGCATTCCAGAGGATTGGCACAGCGCGGGTGAAGTCTTGGAGTTGGGAGTGGAGGTACGGATTAGTGCAGAGGTTAGTCGAAGGTCGTTTGCAGAGTGCAGCAGTCGGTTAGGCCGATAAATATAATTAAGGGAGGAGATGTAGGGGGTGCTGCGCTGTGGAGAGCTATGTTGGTGAGAACCAGTAATTAGAATTGGATCCTATAATGAATGGGCAGCCACTGCCAGTGTAATGAGTGGCGAATAACTCTATGAAGGATATCTGCCACGTTTTGCGTGCGTTTGATGAGTCAACGCGGATGGCGAGTGCAGATGATGCACTAGTCAGCCTGACTGTCCCCCTTATCTGCCTGCTTCAAAAAACACTGCAAGCACTAAGGCATGAGGTTTTGGAAGAGGTGGAGGATGAGGAGTCACAAATTCCATCACCTTCTGGACAGTCAGCGCAACGTGGTTCCTCACAAAGGGCTGGAGGACTTTCAAAGTACCATGCTGTATCAACAATTGAACCTCCAGAGTCGCTGTCTATATTTTCATAACCATTACAAACTTTTAATGTATTTACAAAGCACATAATGTACATTTTTTGTCTATCCTTTTGTAATGCTATTGTGTTTCCATAAACTGATGTTACAGAATTATGATACAAAGTTTTTAAATTTGAGTTTTAAATTTTGTAAATTTATATGTATTTGAAGGACTTTGTGAGGAGGATGAGGAGTCACAAATTCCATCACCTTCTGGACAGTCAGCGCAACGTGGTTCCTCACAAAGGGCTGGAGGACTTTCAAAGTACCATGCTGTATCAACAATTGAACCTCCAGAGTCGCTGTCTATATTTTCATAACCATTACAAACTTTTAATGTATTTACAAAGCACATAATGTACATTTTTTGTCTATCCTTTTGTAATGCTATTGTGTTTCCATAAACTGATGTTACAGAATTATGATACAAAGTTTTTAAATTTTGAGTTTTAAATTTTGTAAATTTATATGTATTTGAAGGACTTTGTGAGGAGGATGAGGAGTCACAAATTCCATCACCTTCTGGACAGTCAGCGCAACGTGGTTCCTCACAAAGGGCTGGAGGACTTTCAAAGTACCATGCTGTATCAACAATTGAACCTCCAGAGTCGCTGTCTATATTTTCATAACCATTACAAACTTTTAATGTATTTACAAAGCACATAATGTACATTTTTTGTCTATCCTTTTGTAATGCTATTGTGTTTCCATAAACTGATGTTACAGAATTATGATACAAAGTTTTTAAATTTTGAGTTTTAAATTTTGTAAATTTATATGTATTTGAAGGACTTTGTGAGGAGGAGTCAATGGAGGAGGAAGACATCGCTCCAGAGGGAGGTAGACAATGCTCTAGTCAGTATGTAGACCAAGGGTGGGGTGATGCACAGCAGGCGGAGATGACGCCTCTTGCAGGGGACAACGTTTCTTGGCCAGTTGGGAGTCTGCAGCACATGGTTGATTTCATGCTGCAGTGGCTGAGAAACGACCGCCGCATCGAACACATTCACACCACGTCTGATTATTGGGTGTACACCCTCCTAGACCCTCGCTACCGGGACAACTTACAAAGCCTCATCACACCGTTGAACCGGGAGCGTAAAATGCGGAAGTACCAAGACACACTGGTGCAATCCATAATGTTCTCCATTCCAGCCGAGAGCACTGCTGCTGCTACTGATTTACAAAGCAGCTCTGTGCGTCGAGGCAGTGGAGACAGCTCTGCAACAAGAGGGAGCACAAGCAGCGCCTCTGCACAGGGCAAGAACAGTATGTTCCAAATGTGTCGAAGTTTTGTGGCAGCGCCACCAATGTCTACACCATCCGAGACGGCTCCAGTCAGCAGGAGGCAACATTTCCGTAAGATGGTTACAGACTACATGTCTTGCCCTCTCAGTGTACTCTCAGATGGCTCTTCCCCATTCAAGTTTTGTGTCTCTAAGCTGGATACATGGCCAGAGCTTAGCCAGTATGCATTGGAGGTGCTGGCTTGATCTGCTGGCAGTGTATTATCGGAGCGCGTCTTTACTGCTGCAGGTGGTGTACTAACAGACCGTTGCATGCGACTATCCTACGATAATGTAGAACGGCTTACTTTTCTGAAAATGAACTAGGCATGGATCTCGCCTGAATTTGCCTGTCCGGTTTCAGATTAACTAACTGGTTGACAACGTTTTCCATGTCTCCTGTTATGTTCATCTTTCTACCACCTGAGCTATACTCCCTGGGCTACAACACTGCCAGTTGCTGCTCAGAAGTGTCGTGTCCACAGACCAATACACAAGCTATAGTAATAGTGGGGTTCAGTAACGCCTGCTGTTCCCCTGCTGTGTGTCCGGCAAAAATTACTGCTACCTAGCTACACATGTTTAAAAAAACATGACATGTTAAAGTGGCTAGTGCTACACATAGATATCAGGCTACACCCTTATTTCTAAGCTGTAAACAAGTGAAACGTCAAATTTAAAACCATTCAATGATTAGTGTTGGTAACAAATCTGTAACTAAATAATTTTGACATATTATGGCAGATATCCACATGTCTAACACAAATGCTAACACAAAAGCATACTTATGCTATAGGGTACTGATGGTGAACCTTCTCACTCCATAACTTTGACCAATCCAACTCACATCATGCCTCAAATGCTGCAATGTTGGAAGTGCATAATGTGGGTTGAACTTTGACAACAGCTGCAGTGCGAAGGTTATCCTTCTGTGTTCTTGGCTTTTAAATAAAAGCATACAAGTAAATATAATAATACATTGTTGATTAAGGGACATGATGTACACCTGTAATATTGTGCAAACAATGGATGTAGGACTATTCCTCTTCAACATTACTTATATTTGTGTCATTTGAAAAAATACATATTTTAGTTAAAAATTAAAAACCCATGTTCAGTAGCTGTGAAAGGCCCGTTTGTGTACTTCTATATTGTTTGCAACCAATGTATTGTATACGGATGGAAGCGCGTCACACTAATAGATTAGATTTATTTTAAATGGAATGTAGCAGAACCAATTGGAGATAAATGAAAAGGATGAGCCACTGAGACACGCTCAGCAGAGTACAAGCAGCAGTGCTTGAACATGTAACTGGAGCGTGATCTGCACTCAAAAAAGTAAAAAACACAGACTGAAGTGAACACTGAAACACAACTGTCCACAATCTGTGAAAAGCTCCTTTCTGTACTTCTATAGTGTTTTGCAACCAATGTATTGTATACGGATGGAAGCGCGTCACACTAATAGATTAGATTTATTTTAAATGGAATGTAGCAGAACCAATTGGAGATAAATGAAAAGGATGAGCCACTGAGACACGCTCAGCAGAGTACAAGCAGCAGTGCTTGAACATGTAACTGGAGCGTGATCTGCACTCAAAAAAGTAAAAAACACAGACTGAAGTGAACACTGAAACACAACTGTCCACAATCTGTGAAAAGCTCCTTTCTGTACTTCTATAGTGTTTGCAACCAATGTATTGTATACGGATGGAAGCGCGTCACACTAATAGATTAGATTTATTTTAAATGGAATGTAGCAGAACCAATTGGAGATAAATGAAAAGGATGAGCCACTGAGACACGCTCAGCAGAGTACAAGCAGCAGTGCTTGAACATGTAACTGGAGCGTGATCTGCACTCAAAAAAGTAAAAAACACAGACTGAAGTGAACACTGAAACACAACTGTCCACAATCTGTGAAAAGCTCCTTTCTGTACTTCTATAGTGTTTGCAACCAATGTATTGTATACGGATGGAAGCGCGTCACACTAATAGATTAGATTTATTTTAAATGGAATGTAGCAGAACCAATTGGAGATAAATGAAAAGGATGAGCCACTGAGACACGCTCAGCAGAGTACAAGCAGCAGTGCTTGAACATGTAACTGGAGCGTGATCTGCACTCAAAAAAGTAAAAAACACAGACTGAAGTGAACACTGAAACACAACTGTCCACAATCTGTGAAAAGCTCCTTTCTGTACTTCTATAGTGTTTGCAACCAATGTATTGTATACGGATGGAAGCGCGTCACACTAATAGATTAGATTTATTTTAAATGGAATGTAGCAGAACCAATTGGAGATAAATGAAAAGGATGAGCCACTGAGACACGCTCAGCAGAGTACAAGCAGCAGTGCTTGAACATGTAACTGGAGCGTGATCTGCACTCAAAAAAGTAAAAAACACAGACTGAAGTGAACACTGAAACACAACTGTCCACAATCTGTGAAAAGCTCCTTTCTGTACTTCTATAGTGTTTGCAACCAATGTATTGTATACGGATGGAAGCGCGTCACACTAATACTATTAGTCTAATAGATTAGATTTATTTTAAATGGAATGTAGCAGAACCAATTGGAGATAAATGAAAAGGATGAGCCACTGAGACACGCTCAGCAGAGTACAAGCAGCAGTGCTTGAACATGTAACTGGAGCGTGATCTGCACTAAAAAAAGTAAAAAACACAGACTCAAGTGAACACTGAAACACAACTGTCCACAATCTGTGAAAAGCTCCTTTCTGTACTTCTATAGTGTTTGCAACCAATGTATTGTATACGGATGGAAGCACGTCACACTAATAGATTTGATTTTTTTTTCTAATATAATGGAGCTGCACCAATTCCACAAAATAAAAAAAAAAAAAAGAGTCAGTGACACGTGCAGATGCCTACAAACAGCGGTGGATGCAGAGCAAACTGCAGCGTCACCTGCACTGTCACACACACACACCTTGCACAGAGCTGTTAAAACAACACTGGCAAAATGAAGCTTTACACAGCGGTTGGTAAACTAGCCTGCCTCAAGCACAGTAGTACACAAAATCGCAATATCTAACTGTCCCTCAGAGTGAGCAGAGTAGCGTTCTGTCCCTTACTGAGTTCACAGCACAGTGACGCTAAAATGGCGGCGGCGCCTTTTATAGTGCATTCTGACATCATTTCAGCAGCCAATCACAGCCATGCCATTAGTTAAGATGACCGCAGCATTACAGGATGTGCCCACACTTCGTAGGATTCCTCATTGGCTGACTAAAATCACATTGCCTCTCAAAGAATTATGGGAACTTCCGATTCCGGTATACGATATGGAAAAAGTATCGGAATTAAGTATCGGAATTCCGATAACGCGAATATCGGCCGATACCCGATACTTGCGGTATCGGAATGCTCAACACTATTCCTCACAATTTGGTTTCTCAAGTCCTCAGACAGTTTCTTTGGTCTTCTTTCTTTTCTCCATGCTCAATGTGGTACACACAAGGACACAGGACAGGGGTTGAGTCAACTGTAATCCATGTTAACTGGCTGCAAGTGTGATTTAGTTATTGCCAACACCTGTTAGGTGCCACAGGTAAGTTACAGGTGCTGGTGATTACACGAATTAGAGAAGCATCACATGATTTTTCAAACAGTGCCAATACTTTTGCCCACCCCCTTTATTAGGTTTGGTGTGGAATTATATCCAGTTTGGCTTTAGGTCAATTCTTTTTGTGTTTTTTCATTGAAGACAAATTAAATGAAGATAATAATACCAAAAAATTTGTGTTTGCAATCATTTTCAGGAAGAAACTGAGTATTATCTGACAGAATTGCAGGGGTGCCAATACTTTTGGCCACCACTGTATGTATAATTGGTGTAACCTGAGTGGTTCAGCCATTGAGTTTTAATTATGTTTTAACTTCACTTGTTTGCCAGTAGACGCTAATAAGATTTTGTATTTCATTATTTTGGTGTAGTGTGCATTCTTGCAGTAGTGCTTTCTCTTGTTTTCTTGAAAAATATCAACAATCTCAAGGTTTCAGGTCCCTCTCCAGAGATCTTCATGATCCTTTGTCCACAATTCACAACATATTCAAGAAGTTTACAACCCATAGCACTGTAGCTAATATCCCTGGACGTGGATGGCAGAGAAAAATTGATGAAAAGTTGCAACGCAGGGTAGTCCGGATGGTGGATAAGCAGCCCCAATCAAGTTCCAAACAAATTCATGATGTCCTGCAGGCTCAGGGTACATCAATGTCAGCGCACATTATCCGTCAATATTTGAATGAAATGAAACGCAATGGCAAGAGACCCAGAAAGACCCCACTGCTGACACAGAAATAAAAAAGCTAGACTGCAGTCTGCCAAAATGTAAGTAAGACAAAATTCTTCTAGGAAAGTGTCTTGTGAACAGATGAGACCAAGATAGAGAACACAGTACCTACAATCAAATATAGTGGATGTTCAAAGTTCAAAACAATGACTCCAAACATACTTCAAGAAGCACCCAGTAATCGATGGAAACAAAGCCCTGTAGTATTTCAAAGTGGCCAGCTCCAGATCTAAATCCTATTGAACACCTGTGGAGAGATATTAACATTGCTGTTGGGAGAAGGCAATCTACAAATATGAGAGACGTAGAGAAGATTGGAAAAGAAGAGTGGTCCAAAATTCCAGTTGGAAGGAGCAAGAAGCTTGTTGATGGTTCTAGGAAGCAATTTATTGC
>JARQOD010010575.1:0-26819 GCA_033576555.1 Oophaga sylvatica | reverse complement strand
ATATATATATATATATATATATATTTACGTACAGACAAAAAAGTTTGGACCACTTCTCATTCAACATTTTTCTGTATTTTCATGACTGTGAAAATTGTGAATCACCTGAAGGCCATCAAAACTTGAATTAACAATGTGGAATTATACATTACACTTTAAAAAAAAGTGTGAAACTCTGAAAATATTTTTATATTCTAGGTTTTCATGTAGCCACCTTTTGCTTTGATTATGCTTTGCAGCAGAAAGGGAACGGAGGACTTACATGCCTGGTTTCCCACCGTGAAGCATGGAGGAGGTGGGTGATGGTGTGGGGGTGCTTTGCTGGGACACTGTTGGGGATTTATTCAAAATTGAAGCCAACTGACCAGCAAGGCTACCACGCATCTTGCAGCAGCATGCTATTCCTCCGGTTTGCGTTTAGTTGGACCATCGTTTATTTTTCACAGGGACAAGACCCCAAAAACACCCTCCGGCTGTGTAAGGGTATTTGACCAAGAAGGAGAGGTTGGGGTGCTAGCCAGATGCCTGGCCTCCACATCCCAGCCCCTAAACCAATCGAGTGGTTTGGGGTGAGTGGACCGCTCACCGCTTCAATTTTGAAAAAAATCCCTAACAGTGTCACCAGCAAAGCACCCCCACACCACACACCACCTCCCCATGCTTCACGGTGGGAACCGGGGCATGTAGAGTCCAGACGTTCACCTTTTCTGAGTGCAAGGGTAAACAAAGCAAAAGGTGGTACTTTGAAGAACCTAGAATATAGACATTTTCAGTGTTTCAACTTTTTTGTAAAGTGTTTGTATAATTCCACATGTTTACTTCATATTTTGATGCCTTCAGTGTGATTCTAACAATTTTCATAGTTGAAAAATACAGAAGAATCTTTGAATGGAAGGTGTGTCCAAACTTTTGGTCTGTACTGTTATATACTTATAAGTATATAATCTTATTTCAATTCCAGGAGAGAATGCTTCTAATGCCGTTTAAACACTACATTTACATAAAATATTGTACTTTTAAAATAAAAACACAGCTTTTGTAAAGTTGTTATTTTCTGTTTTTTTTTTATTTTGTATTTATAGTTATGTTATTTCTTTGCTATTTTTAACCTCCACTATAGAAATTTTGATTTAACCAGTGCAATTTACACTCCTCCCTTTCTTTTTTAATTCCTTGAAATTGCACCCAGAGGCAAATTTCAAATGTTTAGAGTTGAATTAACATGCGGTTGTTCTATAATTTTTGGGGTAAAGCCTGCAAGCCACAGGATGACTTTTTTCCGACGGAACTCTGATTCCAGTTTGAATTAGAAGGGAATTTTCCTCTAGGTGGCGTCAGTGTGAACTTGTCACAAGTTGGAAAGCTGGATCTTTTCAAGGACGAAATGTTAAATTTGCTCCTTTTTAGGCAATTTACTTTTCTGAGCGGCCAATGAGTTTGCTTGGCTGTTGGTCCCAGTTTGCTGTACAATCGATTGCAAATTATTAGTTGTCAGAGGCTGAACTAACATTGTCCTTTTTTTATAAAATTGACTAATGGAAGCATTTGTAATAATAAATGGAGCATTTTAACTACCTGCTAGAGTTGAGCGATACTTTCCGATATCCAAAGTATGAATCGGAATGGATCGCCGATATCACTAAAATATCGGGATACCCGATATCGATCCGGAATCCCATGTAATCTATGGGAACAAAATATCGAAATTAAAAAAAAACCCATTGTTGCCTTGTTGGTTAATTGTACATGAAGGAAAACAAGAAAGAGTAATGTAGAATGTATTGGGGAAGGTGAGGAGACATTAAAGGCATAGATGTTTAACCCAATCAAATGGAATAGCATAAATATTTTTTTTTTTTAAAGATGTTCGGATTGACGAAGAAATTGACATTGTTAACGTTTTTTATATTTGGCAAATATGTATATTACACAATTCCATGCTCTTCATCTTCACCTTTTTAACTTTTCACACACTTTCTCCTCATAATCTTCTGCAGCATCATCTTTTTCATCAAATTATTCTTCATCTTCACCTTCTTTATCTTCTTCTTAAACTTCTTGCTATTCATCTTTGTTAACATTATCATATTCTTCTTATTAAACTATTATTCTTATTCATATTCTGCTTCATCTTCTTCATCATATTCTTATTTGTGACAGAGAATCCTGTTACTTGTAATCTGTCAAAGTAGAATTTTTTCATCCCTTCCGTTCTTGCTGTCAAAAAGATTTTAAATTACAACAGTATTGTCCGTGTTCAAGTTTAGCCGCAGCAGCAGGGCATTTTCCAGGGGCACCACGAGGAGGAACGGACTCACCCCCATACACTGCTTAGTCTTCTTCTGCTTAGAATTTAGAGCATTATTTTGCTCTCATTTTGGGTCTTATACTTCATGTTCTTCTGCTTTTAGATCTTCTGCTTATTGTTCTTGTGTCTCTTGTTCCGTATCTTGTATTTGTAGCACAATCTTGTACCAGCTGATGTTACTGGGACACGGTTACTAAGCAGGAGGTACCTGTGCTCCAAAGCACTACCAAGGACCAGCAGACGTTGCGGAAACTCGGTACCGAGATGGAGGCACTAGACCAAAGGCACTGCGGAGAACAGTTGACGGTACTGGAACCCGGGGCCAGGCAGAAGGAAAAGAGCCAATGGCACAACCGAGACCAGCTGACGTTAGGGACACGGTTACTAAGCAGGAGGTACCTGTGCTCCAAAGCAGTACCAAGGACAGCAGACGTTGCTGGAACTCGGATACCGAGATGGAGGCACCTAGCCAAAGGCACTGCGGAGAACCAGTTGACGGTACTGGAACCCGGACGGGTAGCAGAAGTCAAGAGCCAACAAGTAAAACGAGGACCAGCTGACTGTGTGGAACCCGGGGGGCAGCAGAAGGAAAAAGAGCAATGGCACAACCGAGGACCAGCGACGTTACTGAACCCCAGTAAACAGGAGCAAGTGTTGACTGTGCTAACAGCACTTCCGAGCAACAACTGGCGGTGTTGGAGCCCAGGGTCAAGGAGGATGTTTTAAATACTAGATCAAGTAAATTTCCTTGTTACTGTCAATTTTAAATGTCTATACTTCAAACAAGAGAAAGATAACCTTTACTACCATAAGATGATGATTTCATTTAAACTAATATCTAGATAAAGAATTGACAACATAAACACATACATTAACATGTTGAACAGCAATGCAAACCACAAAATAAATTAGTTAAGGAATCTGCTATATGGTTGTACATAAAAGCATACAAGTACATATCTGAATCCATTATTGATGGATAAGTAACAGTATGTTACACCATTTTTATTGTATAGGACAAGAATGTCTGACTTCAAAACATCATCAGCATTACAAGTTATCTGTGACATTACTAAAATGTTACATTTGTGATAATGTCACTAAACAGTTTATACAAAATTATACAATTCCATCATGTAATACTCATAAATATGTGGCAATAATTCATGTTTATTAACAAAACATAACCTTTAAAAAGTGCATAGTGCATAGCGAAAATTGCTATTTATGCTGACTGTCGACTTGCAAGCATGACAACGGATAGATAAGGTATATATAGATGAGACTGCATGCCACAGATGGTGAAGGCGATGTAATATGTACCTCATAAAGTGTGCGTCCACTCATAATTTTTTTTATATAGCTTTATAAACAGGGTACGTGGATGTATGCTTGGCCCTTTGTTTTTGACGCACAGACTGCTTCCTGCTGAGAGCGTTGGGTAGTGAACAGTTGTGTGCAGTGTTCACTGTAGTCTGAGGTTTCCTTTTTGGAGTGCAGATCACGCTCCAGTTAGTTCTTCAACCACTGCTGGTTGTAGTCTGCTGAGCGTGTGTCAATGGCACATCCGAAATTTTTCTTAATTGTTGCTGTCCATTCTATTACAAATAAATAAAATTATTAGTGTGACGCGCTTCCATCCGTATACAATAATTGGTTGCAAACACTATAGAAGTACACAAGGGGCCTTTCACACCTACTAACAGTTTGTGTGCAGTGTTCACTGCAGTCTCTGCGGAATAACCACACTTAGGCCTTATAACTTTTCAGACTTTCTTTATCAATTACCAAGATGAAGAAGGCGGGGAGTAAGGCACGTGGTCGTGGAGTTTCTTCAGGGAGAGGAGTGGGGATTCTGTGGCTGCTGCGGCCCCAGTGGACACAGCATCCCCCAGTTTTCCCCGGGCGTGAGCGTTCCTTTTATGCGCACTTTTGTAGGAGCTCGGAGTACCCCCTGCTGCGGGAAGAAAAATTGAAGACGTTGTTGTTTGGATCTCAGCCAATGCATCGACTTCAATTGCTTCCACCTCCTTCAGGACCACAGCACTGTTGGGCAACCATCTGTCTCTTCACCGCCTGGGCAAATTGCCCAGGCAGTCAGAGAGTTCTGTACAGGAGCCAAGCTGAGTGTCTGCTTCTGTTCTCAGATCTATGGCTTGCAAACAGGGCCCAGCAAGCAGCATTCTGTAATGTGAAGAAGAGGGAGTATGCAGTGATGCGCAACAGCTGTGTCTCTCTGAATCTGAAGAGGCGGGTGAGACAGTGCCGATGGTCAGCACACCGCAGAACGCATTGATGATGATGATGAGACCCAGGTGCCAGTTCTGTTTGAGCATGGTGTGGCCAGACCACCCAACAGCAGGTGTTGGAAGAGGGTAGTGGAGTGATGAGGTCCAATACCAACATGGCATGAGAACAGGAAGGTGGTGGGAGCACTCAGAGGAATAATAATATAATATTTATTATATAGTGCCATCATTTCCGCAGCGCTTTACAGTTTAGCAGTTTCAGAACACAAGTCATAAGTAACAAAGTTAACAATACAATAATTTAAGCTAAATAAGTGCCCCCTGCTCGTGACAGCTTACAATGTACAATGAGATGGGGGAGATACAAAGTATAGGTGTTTATATACAATGGTGCTTTTACAATGATGTTCCAGCCATCTTAAGGGACGAGGGATGGAGATAGTGAATGGGCTAGAGACACACACACACTACACAGAATACATAGAATGACTTTGATTAGTGAAGTAAAGGCGCTCTGAACAAATGTGTTTTGAGGGAGCGCCTGAAACATGCAAATTGTGGATAGTCCTAATTTCTTGGGGTACAGCATTCCCAGAGGATTGGCGTAGAGCGGAGAAGTCTTGGGTCGGGAGTGGGGAGGTACGTATTAGTGCAGAGGTTAGTCGAAAGTCGTTTGCAGAGGCAGCAGTCGGTTAGGCCGATAGATAGAAATGAGGGAGGAGATGTAGGAGGGGTTGCACTGTGGAGAGCTTTGTGGGTGAGAACCAGTACTTGGTTGAAAGCTGGGAGAGCTAGAGAAATGGTTAGTGATAGAAGGAAGATAGAGGAAGACTGTAAGGTTTGTATATCTGTTTCTGAAACTCAGTTGTTCCGGCCATTTTGCTTTCTGTTTTGCTGCAGCTATCTGCCCTCAGTTAAAATGGAGTTTTCCAGCTTGCATGTTCCCGCCCTGATTCTCTCCGTTTGCTTCTTAAACAGCCACACACCTGAGCAATCATGCTTCAGATCTGGCCTGCAGTGAACCTGTGTTTGACTCCTGAAGCCTTGGATTTGTACTCCAGCCATTTTACTGAGAAACTCTGGAGCTCTTGTGGATCTGAACTCTGCTCTTGAAAGCCTCACGGTTGCATGGACTTGCGGTAACATAGAAGAAGATCTGAATCTGTTGTGGAGAGTTCTTGATGAACTTGATTACTTTGGCCTGCTGTGTTCCTGCTTCTGTGTTTGCACCTGTATGTTTATTTTTGCCATTTGTTATGAAGCAATACAAGACTTTCTTTTTCAAACATGTGTCTCAAGTATTTTCACGCACCCAAGCACAACGCTATATGAACTGTATCACATACATTACAAATTCTGAAGCCAAACGTTAGTGTCTGCTGGGTCTGGAAAGGCTTGTTGCTGTACTGTGGATATCGGATGTCGGTTGTACTCTCTGTGATAACAGTGGTTGTGACTTCTCACAACCATTCCAGATGTCTTGTTGAAAGCTTTCTGTGATGATAGTCGTTGTGACTTCTCACAACCATTCCAGGTGAGCAGTTCCTTAAAGTTTTTTCTTTCTTCAGTGTTGCCACAGGTGAACACTATTGTTTTTTTTTTTTCTCTCTCCTCTTTCCGTATCCTGTCTTAAAAGATCTGGAAAATGGAGGCCCGCATTAAAGGAACTTTGTGGAGTGACTGATAAATCCTTGCAGATTTGCAGAATATAAAGACCCGTCTTACAAAATCTTCAGGACCTAAAAATCACAATTTGCAAAGTGGTTGGACAGACTACTCAGGATTTTGCGAGCCAGGATTGAGGTTCTGGAGGGGCAAGTCCAGGCTCCTGCCATGGCCCGAGTTCTGGGATTCCCAAGTTGCCCCCTTTTCGTTTGGTGGTGAACGTGAAAAATTCGGGATTTGTTAATCAATGTATCTTTTTTTTTTTCTGCACATGCTTCACAATTTCTACTGAACGATCTAAGGCTTACTATAATTATGTTGCTTACCAACAAGGCTTTGATATGGGCAAACCCTTGATTGAGACTGAGGATGATTGTTTGAATCACCTTGATGACTTTATTTCAGCCATGGGGCAGGTGTTTGATGACCCCAATCGAGGTGCAACAGCGAAGCAGCCATGTTAGCTTTGCGCCAAGGTAAGCACTCAGTAGCTGAATATGCCTTGGATTTCAGGAGATGGGCCTTGATACCACTGGGACAATTCCGCCCAAAAAATCTATTTTTCGAAAGGGGTTATCCCCACTAATTAAGGATGAACTTGCTCGGCCGACCCTCCCACTGCGTTAGGTGACTTATTAACTACTGCATCCGTTTGATACTCGTTTAACTGAACGCAGGCAAGAGAGATGGTTCGAAAGCAATCGTACATAACCTTTTCCTACCTTCCTTCCAGCTAAGGAACCTTTGAATAGGATTACACGGGAACCTGAACCTGAACCCATGCAGTAGACTCTTTACTACGACGGGTTAGTGATGCACGCAAGGAACATCGTTTTAAGGAGAATCTATGTTTTTTACTGTGGTAAGTCAGGGCACTTTATTATTAACTGTCCCAGCCGTTCTCGCAAGACTACTGCAGCACATTCATTGTGAGTGTTGCGAGAGGGGATCTGTCAGGTCCGAGCCTGGTCTCCAGGATAGCTGCCGCAAACAGATCTTGATTTCTCGGACTTAAACTCCTTACCTTGAGGACGTTGACTGTGTAAATGCTGCTATCTTCAAGTTTCCTCAGCGGTGTCCCAGTGAGTTGTAAGAAAAACAATTCTCATGTTTTCTTTCCATCAAACTCTGGGTTGACTCAGCTGGGTGTCTAGCTCTGCCATGATCGACTCAGGTGCAAGTGGAAATTTTATGGATGTCTCCTTTGCTCTAAAACAGGGAATACGTTCAGTGAAGAAGGCTGCTCCCGTACAGATGGAAACTGTGGATGGCTCCCTGCTGACCTCTGGACCAGTGGATCAGGAAACGAGCCTTTAAAGGTTCTTATGGGTAAAGATCATCAAGAGAAAAACTGTCCTTTATGCTTATCTCTTCTCCTCACTTTCCCATTATTCTAGGGCTACCATGGCTGCAGGCTCAGAATCCTACATTAACTGGGAGACCAAGGAATTACACTTCCCAGAAAACAGATGAGTCAAAAAAATTTCAGCTTGCTTGTTCCTAAAGGAACCATGTCAGTCCTGAATTACCAGCTGTATACCAGGACTATGTGGATTTATGTGACAAGAAGAACGCTGACCAGCTTCTCCTCATCGTCCATATGATTGTCCAATTGAATTATTGCCTGGAGCAGAGATACCTTTTGGTAAGATCTACCCCCTGGCGGGGCCCGAGCTGAAGGCTTTAAAGAGTAATAGACGAAAATCTAGCCAAGGGCTTCATACGCCCTCTTCATCTCCTGCAGGGGCACCCATATTCTTTGTAAAGAAGAAAGATGGATCCTGGACCATGCGTAGACTATAGGGAACTTAATAGGTTACTATTAGAAACCGTTATCCATTGCCTTAATCCCTGAGTTTTGGAGAGAGTGCGACATGCTAAAATTTTTTCTAAACTAGATCTTCGTGGGGCCTATAACTTAGTCCGTATTTAACCTGGGGATGAATGGAAGACTGCATTCAGGTCACGCTATGGACACTTGAATATCTGGTTATGCCTTTTGGTCTGAGTACCGCCCCAGCCACTTTCCAACATTTGGTGAATGACATCTTCAGGGATCTCCTAGATACATTGTGGTAATTTATTTGGATGATATTTTAATTTTTTCTAACTCCACAGAGGAACATCATGGACATGTGAGAATGGTCTTGGAACGTCTAAGACAAAATCATCTTTACATCAAGCTTGAAAAGTGTGAATTCCATAAGACCGAAATTCAATTTCTGGGGTATGTACTGTCTTACACAAGGAATTAGTATGGATGGAAGTAAAACCCAAGCCTCCAATGATTGGCCAAGTCTAGAAATGTGAAGGAGGTACGGCTTCATCGGGTTTGCAAATTCTATAGACGTTCATTAGAAATTTCTCTGAGGTAGTGTCACCTATCACCCAACTTACCCGGAAAGAGTCTAAGTTCTCCTGGACTCCCCAAGCCCAGGAAGCATTTTCCCGTCTAAAAGATAAATTTACCACTGCACCTATTCTAGTACATCCCAACCCAGAGCTTGCCTTCATAATAGAGGTGGATGCTTCAGACTGTGCCGTGGGAGCTATACTCTCTCAGAGAACAGGTGAGAAGAATGTCTTGCTCCCTGTGCCTTCTTTTCCCAGCAGTTATCTTCGGCTGAGAAGAACTACGATGTGGGCAATAGAGAGTTGTTGGCCATTATTGCCGCCTTCAAAGAATGGAGACACCTTCTGCAAGGAGCTGCACAGCAAATAGTCGTTCTGACAGATCATCGTAATCTTGAGTTTATCAGGTCGGCTAAGTGCCTGACTCCTCGCCAGGCTCGCTGGAATCTTTTCTAAACCAATTTAATTTTATTATTTCTTATAGACCAGGATCGCGCAATGGAAAGGCTGATGCACTCTCTAGGATTTACTCAGCAGAGACACGTCCAATTACTCCTCCTAAGACTATTCTTCCTGACTCTAGATTCCTAGGAGTGATTCATCATCAAGACCTAATTAAAGACATCAAGGAAGCATACCATGCGGATTCTTTTTTGGCTCAACCCCCAAGGGACGTAAGTCTTGTCTTTAAGAATGGTGTGTGGATTCTGGGACAACGTCTGTATATACCTGAAACAGTCAGATTGAGAGTATTGCAACTCATTCATGATTCCAAAATAGCCGGGCATAGAGGAATTCTAAAGACACAGGAATTTCTTTCTCGTTTCTTTTGGTGGCCCACTTGTAGGAAGGATGTTTTGGATTATGTCACTTCATGTGAGGTTTGTGCAAGATGCAAAACACCTCGCTCTTCACCAACTGGTCTGTTACACCCTCTTCCCACCCGTCCCGCCCGTGGGGATCCATTTCTATGGACTTCATTGTCGAATTACCAACCTCTCAAGGGAAGAACACTATTCTAGTGGTGGTTGATCGTTTAACAAAGGCAGCTCATTTTATCCCTTGTGTCGGCTTACCCACTGCAAAACAGACATCAGATTTGATGATTAAGGATGTGTTTCGTTTACATGGAGTACCGGATGAGGTTATTTCGGATCGAGGGGTGCAATTCACTTCTAGGTTTTGGCAAAATTTCTGTGCAGCATTGGACATTAAAGTAAACCTTTCTTCTGCTTTTCATCCCCAGACTAATGGACAAACCGAACGAACCAATCAAACCTGGAGCAGTATCTCCGCTGTTTTATCTGCCACCTACAGGATGATTGGGTGGATCTACTTCCATTGGCTGAGTTCTCTTACAACAACTCTCAGAGTGCCTCCACTAAACAGTCTCCTTTTTTCTCTAATTTAGGTTATCATCCTAATATTCTACCACGATTTCCCATAGAGACGCCTTTGCCAGCAGTGGCTGAAAGAGTCACGACTTTACAGAAGAATATGGATCTTCTAAAGGAGAATCTGGAATCGGCTCAGGAAAGGTACAAGAAGGCAGCAGATAAATTTCGTAAACCTGCACCAGTTTTTAAGGTAGGAGACCTGGTCTGGCTGTCAACCAGAAATCTTAAGTTAAGGATTCCATCATCTAAGTTGGGACATAAGTACATTGGACCCTATAAAATCAGTAAGATTATAAGTGCCGTTGCTTGTCGTCTTCAATTGCCCAGAACTATGAGAATCCACCCTGTCTTTCATGTATCCCTACTAAAGGCTGCAACACCCAATACGTTTCCTGGACGTTCTTCTCCTTGCCCTGACCCAGTGCTAGTCGATGGTCAGGAAGGAATTTGTGGTGGAAAGGATTTTAGATTCCAGGTTGTATAGAAATCAGTTACAATATCTGATCAAATGGCAGGGCTACCCAGTGGAGGACAACTCATGGGAGCCAGTCAATAACGTTAATGCTCCTCGCTTGCTCCGTCAGTTTCATCAGAGGTACCCACACAAGCCTGGTCTGAGGTCATCCGGAGGTTGCCCCTAAGGGGGGAGTAATGTAAGGTTCTGTATATCTGTTTCTGAAACTCAGTTTGTTCGTCGGCCATTTTGCTTTCTGTTTTGCTGCAGCTATCTTGCCCTCAGTTAAAATGGAGTTTTCCAGCTTGCATGTTCCCGCCCTGATTCTCTCCGTTTGCTTCTTAAACAGCCACACCTGAGCAATCAGTGCTTCAGAATCTGGCCTGCAGTGAACCTGTGTTCTGACTCCTGAAGCCTTGGACTTTGTACTCCAGCCATTTCTACTGAGAAACTCTGGAGCTCTTGTGGACTCTGAACTCTGCTCTTGAAAGCCTCACGGTTGCATGGACTTGCGGTAACATAGAAGAAGATCTGAATCTGTTGTGGAGAGTTCTTGATGAAACTTAGATTACTTTGGCCTGCTGTGTCTCCTGCTTCTGTGTTTGCAACCTGTATGTTTATTTTTGCCAATTTGTATGAAGCAATACAAGACTTTCTTTTTCAACCTGTGTCTCAAGTATTTTCATCGCACCCAAGCACAAGACGCTATATGAACTGTATCACATACATTACAAAGACATTGCCCCAACGGTACAAACAGGAGGGAGAGTTAGGCTGCAGACTCGGTTGCCTGTAGCCTCCAGTTTGGCACCTGTTCGGAGCAGTTGTCTTCCAAAAGTCAAAACGTGCGCTTCCAGGACTTGCACTGCGTGGTCCTTTTTTCACACACTTGCACATGATATTTGCTATGTGAAATGCAAGCTGTGTAATCAAAAAATTAAAAATAGCTAAAAGTGTCAGTCACCTCAATACCACAAATATGTGGAAACATGTGCGGACAAAGCACGTAGTTGAGTTACAAAGACACACTGGAGATGTAGGCCAACCTACAGCAGCACCTACATCTTCAGGTTGTGTTGAAGCCTCTTCATCGAGCTCACACACAGCTGGTTTATGCTTCCTCACAGGATCGCCATGGAAGAACCTCGGCCACTGTTGTCCAGAGACAAACTGTTATTCCACACACAGCAGCAAGTTCCCTGTCATCCTCACACTCCCAGGCCACAAAACAGCCAGCGGTAGCACAGGCATGGGATAAAAGACGGCCATACTCCGCAAACCATGCACGAGCACAGGCTCTGAATGCTGGCATTGCAAAACTCCTGTCCCTTGAAATGCTGTGATTCAGGCTGGTGGAGACAGACAGTTTCCGTAACTGAATATCATTGTCAATCCCACAATACAATGTGCCAAGCCGATTTCATTTCAGCAGGCAAGCCGTCCCTGGTCTGCAAAAGCATGTTGAGGGAAAAATTAAACATGCGCTACTAAAAGCCCTCAGTAGCAAGGTCCACCTGACCACCGATGCGTGGACCAGTACCCATTGTTATGATCTGCTACAACCAGTAAGGAAAGAAGGGAATTCTGTCCCTACAATACAACTAAGCTGAATCCCTACGATGTAACGGGGAACCTGATCCTGCGACCAGACCCGCTAAAGTCCTCATCTAGTGTGAACGAAGACCTATAGTTGCGAGGGAGTAATCCCTACAAGATCTAGGGACTGGGAGAAAAGGTGGACACCTCCTAGTCCTAACATAAATTGTAGCATGGATAATTAAACAGAAAAATAAATACTTTGTGATCCTAACATCAAGCAAAACTCACAGATTAAGGCACCTAAGCACCCGGCTAGCTTAACAGTAGATAATACAATGAAGTCAAGCAAAGCCAGAAGGGCGGAGCCAGACTAAATAGGGAAAAAAGGTCATGTGACCAGCAAACTGAAACAAAACCTAACAAGAGGGTTCTAACACCCATGGCCAGGGACAATACCTTTCCCTCACTGCCCATTGGGTCAATGTTGTGCAGCCGGGTACTGATCTTGCGAGTGGCGCTGTACGTGTTCTGCCAACTCCAAGGATTGCAGGAATCAAGTCTGTACACATTGATTCCTCCTCCTATTCCAGTTCCTCAGAATCATCGCTGCAGGAGCCGTCACGGTCTACCTCCACATGGACCCGTGAACGTTTACCTGTTGCGACCGATATGAGCACAGCCGTGTCCAAATGTCAACAGGCCATCCTGAAATTAATTTCCATGGGGAATCTTAGCCACACAGCGCAGGAGCTCTGTAATGCCATAAAGCAGGAGAGCGACGTGTGGTTTTTGGAAGAGAATCTACAGGCAGGCTTGGTAGTGTGTGACAATGGCCGAAATCTGGTGTCAGCTCTGGGCCTTGGCAACCTCACTCACATACCATGTCTGTCATATGTGCTCAACTTGGTCGTGCAGAGTTTTTTGAGGGACTATCCGGATCTTGATGCACTGCTGCACAAGGTCCGCCTAGAGTGCGCTCACTTGCGACGTTCCAGCATGGCCAGATCGCTGATTGCAGCTCTGCAACGCAGATTTCACCTTCATGAACATCGCATTATATGTGACGTACCCACCAGGTGGAATTCCTCGTTACATATGTTGGAGCGGTTGTGTGAGCAGCAGCCAACAGTAATGGAGTATCAGCTGCATCAGGCGCAGTCAACTCGCAATTTGCGGCGTTCACACTTCACCACTACTGAGTGGGCCTCTATAATAAGAATAATAATATTATTTATTTATATAGCGCCATAATATTCCGCAGTGCTTTACAGTTTAACAGTTTCAAAACACGAGTCATAAGTAACAACGTTAACAATACAATAATTAAAGCAAAATCAGCCGCCCCTGCTGGTGAAAGCTTACAATCTACAATGAGGTGTGGGAGATACAAAGTACAGGTGTTTATATACAATGGTGTTTTTACAATGATGGTCCAGCCATTTTAAGGAAGTGAGGGATGCATGGAGATAGTGAATGGGCTACACACACAGAATTACACATAGAATGACTTTGATTAGTGAATGTGATAGGCCACTGTGAACAAATGTGTTTTGAGGGAGCGCCTGAAACCATCCAAATTGCGGATAGTCCTAATTTCTTGGGGTAGAGCATTCCAGAGGATTGGCGCAGCGCGGGTGAAGTCTTGGAGTTGGGAGTGGGAGGTACGGATTAGTGCAGAGGTTAGTCGAAGGTCGTTTGCAGAGTGCAGCAGTCGGTTAGGCCGATAAATATAAATAAGGGAGGAGATGTAGGGGGGTGCTGCGCTGTGGAGAGCTATGTTGGTGAGAACCAGTAATTAGAATTGGATCCTATAATGAATGGGCAGCCACTGCCAGTGTAATGAGTGGCGAATAACTCTATGAAGGATATCTGCCACGTTTTGCGTGCGTTTGATGAGTCAACGCGGATGGCGAGTGCAGATGATGCACTAGTCAGCCTGACTGTCCCCCTTATCTGCCTGCTTCAAAAAACACTGCAAGCACTAAGGCATGAGGTTTTGGAAGAGGTGGAGGATGAGGAGTCACAAATTCCATCACCTTCTGGACAGTCAGCGCAACGTGGTTCCTCACAAAGGGCTGGAGGACTTTCAAAGTACCATGCTGTATCAACAATTGAACCTCCAGAGTCGCTGTCTATATTTTCATAACCATTACAAACTTTTAATGTATTTACAAAGCACATAATGTACATTTTTTGTCTATCCTTTTGTAATGCTATTGTGTTTCCATAAACTGATGTTACAGAATTATGATACAAAGTTTTTAAATTTTGAGTTTTAAATTTTGTAAATTTATATGTATTTGAAGGACTTTGTGAGGAGGATGAGGAGGAGTCAATGGAGGAGGAAGACATCGCTCCAGAGGGAGGTAGACAATGCTCTAGTCAGTATGTAGACCAAGGGTGGGGTGATGCACAGCAGGCGGAGATGACGCCTCTTGCAGGGGACAACGTTTCTTGGCCAGTTGGGAGTCTGCAGCACATGGTTGATTTCATGCTGCAGTGGCTGAGAAACGACCGCCGCATCGAACACATTCACACCACGTCTGATTATTGGGTGTACACCCTCCTAGACCCTCGCTACCGGGACAACTTACAAAGCCTCATCACACCGTTGAACCGGGAGCGTAAAATGCGGAAGTACCAAGACACACTGGTGCAATCCATAATGTTCTCCATTCCAGCCGAGAGCACTGCTGCTGCTACTGATTTACAAAGCAGCTCTGTGCGTCGAGGCAGTGGAGACAGCTCTGCAACAAGAGGGAGCACAAGCAGCGCCTCTGCACAGGGCAAGAACAGTATGTTCCAAATGTGTCGAAGTTTTGTGGCAGCGCCACCAATGTCTACACCATCCGAGACGGCTCCAGTCAGCAGGAGGCAACATTTCCGTAAGATGGTGACAGACTACATGTCTTGCCCTCTCAGTGTACTCCCAGATGGCTCTTCCCCATTCAAGTTTTGTGTCTCTAAGCTGGATACATGGCCAGAGCTTAGCCAGTATGCATTGGAGGTGCTGGCTTGATCTGCTGGCAGTGTATTATCGGAGCGCGTCTTTACTGCTGCAGGTGGTGTACTAACAGACCGTTGCATGCGACTATCCTACGATAATGTAGAACGGCTTACTTTTCTGA
The DNA here is from genome assembly GCA_033576555.1 of Oophaga sylvatica. Lineage (NCBI taxonomy): Eukaryota > Metazoa > Chordata > Amphibia > Anura > Dendrobatidae > Oophaga > Oophaga sylvatica. Next base: position 11,727 of record JARQOD010010575.1, on the reverse strand, counting down.
AAATGAACTAGGCATGGATCTCGCCTGAATTTGCCTGTCCGGTTTCAGATTAACTAACTGGTTGACAACGTTTTCCATGTCTCCTGTTATGTTCATCTTTCTACCACCTGAGCTATACTCCCTGGGCTACAACACTGCCAGTTGCTGCTCAGAAGTGTCGTGTCCACAGACCAATACACAAGCTATAGTGATAGTGGGGTTCAGTAACGCCTGCTGTTCCCTGCTGTGTGTCCGGCAAAAATTACTGCTACCTAGCTACACATGTTTAAAAAAACATGACATGTTAAAGTGGCTAGTGCTACACATAGATATCAGGCTACACCCTTATTTCTAAGCTGTAAACAAGTGAAACGTCAAATTTAAAACCATTCAATGATTAGTGTTGGTAACAAATCTGTAACTAAATAATTGTGACATATTATGGCAGATATCCACATGTCTAACACAAATGCTAACACAAAAGCATACTTATGCTATAGGGTACTGATGGTGAACCTTCTCACTCCATAACTTTGACCAATCCAACTCACATCATGCCTCAAATGCTGCAATGTTGGAAGTGCATAATGTGGGTTGAACTTTGACAACAGCTGCAGTGCGAAGGTTATCCTTCTGTGTTCTTGGCTTTTAAATAAAAGCATACAAGTAAATATAATAATACATTGTTGATTAAGGGACATGATGTACACCTGTAATATTGTGCAAACAATGGATGTAGGACTATTCCTCTTCAACATTACTTATATTTGTGTCATTTGAAAAAATACATATTTTAGTTAAAAATTAAAAACCCATGTTCAGTAGCTGTGAAAGGCCCGTTTGTGTACTTCTATATTGTTTGCAACCAATGTATTGTATACGGGTGGAAGCGCGTCACACTAATAGATTAGATTTATTTTAAATGGAATGTAGCAGAACCAATTGGAGATAAATGAAAAGTATGAGCCACTGAGACACGCTCAGCAGAGTACAAGCAGCAGTGCTTGAACATGTAACTGGAGCGTGATCTGCACTCAAAAAAGTAAAAAACACAGACTGAAGTGAACACTGAAACACAACTGTCCACAATCTGTGAAAAGCTCCTTTCTGTACTTCTATAGTGTTTGCAACCAATGTATTGTATACGGATGGAAGCGCGTCACACTAATAGATTAGATTTATTTTAAATGGAATGTAGCAGAACCAATTGGAGATAATGAAAAGGATGAGCCACTGAGACACGCTCAGCAGAGTACAAGCAGCAGTGCTTGAACATGTAACTGGAGCGTGATCTGCACTCAAAAAAGTAAAAAACACAGACTGAAGTGAACACTGAAACACAACTGTCCACAATCTGTGAAAAGCTCCTTTCTGTACTTCTATAGTGTTTGCAACCAATGTATTGTATACGGATGGAAGCGCGTCACACTAATAGATTAGATTATTTTAAATGGAATGTAGCAGAACCAATTGGAGATAAATGAAAAGGATGAGCCACTGAGACACGCTCAGCAGAGTACAAGCAGCAGTGCTTGAACATGTAACTGGAGCGTGATCTGCACTCAAAAAAGTAAAAAACACAGACTGAAGTGAACACTGAAACACAGCTGTCCACAATCTGTGAAAAGCTCCTTTCTGTACTTCTATAGTGTTTGCAACCAATGTATTGTATACGGATGGAAGCGCGTCACACTAATAGATTAGATTTATTTTAAATGGAATGTAGCAGAACCAATTGGAGATAAATGAAAAGGATGAGCCACTGAGACACGCTCAGCAGAGTACAAGCAGCAGTGCTTGAACATGTAACTGGAGCGTGATCTGCACTCAAAAAAGTAAAAAACACAGACTGAAGTGAACACTGAAACACAACTGTCCACAATCTGTGAAAAGCTCCTTTCTGTACTTCTATAGTGTTTGCAACCAATGTATTGTATACGGATGGAAGCACGTCACACTAATAGATTTGATTTTTTTCTAATATAATGGAGCTGCACCAATTCCACTAAATAAAATAAAAAAAAAAAAAAAAAAAAGGGACACGTGCAGATGCCTACAAACAGCGGTGGATGCAGAGCAAACTGCAGCGTCACCTGCACTGTCACACACACACCTTGCACAGAGCTGTTAAAACAACACTGGCAAAATGAAGCTTTACACAGCGGTTGGTAAACTAGCCTGCCTCAAGCACAGTAGTACACAAAATCGCAATATCTAACTGTCCCTCAGAGTGAGCAGAGTAGCGTTCTGTCCCTTACTGAGTTCACAGCACAGTGACGCTAAAATGGCGGCGGCGCCTTTTATAGTGCATTCTGACATCATTTCAGCAGCCAATCACAGCCATGCCATTAGTTAAGATGACCGCAGCATCACAGGATGTGCCCACACTTCGTAGGATTCCTCATTGGCTGACTAAAATCACATTGCCTCTCAAAGAATTATGGGAACTTCCGATTCCGGTATACGATATGGAAAAAGTATCGGAATTAAGTATCGGAATTCCGATAACGCGAATATCGGCCGATACCCGATACTTGCGGTATCGGAATGCTCAACACTATACACTGCATTTAATCATTGAGCAGTAACACAGATTTTATAACAATTTTCAAATGAAAAGAAAGCTGTTTCTTTTTAACATTAATTGATACGGAGAATAAAAATTGGTTTATATTATTTAAAAAAAGTCACTCTTTTGAAAGTTGCTCCAGAAGCATTTTCAAGATTCAAAATAATATTGTCATGTTATTAAATTGGTTTAGTTAGTTAGACAACGTGGAAATATGCAAGTTTGCAACTGATTTGCTTTTCCTATTTGCTTTCATTCTCCTGCTGTAAGTATATTTATCTCACATGCTCAACCTGTCCGAATATGTGCAGTAGCTAAATTGTAGAGAAGAAAGAATTACTAAGATCACAGTCAGCTTTCTCCAGCCCATTGCTTACTATTGAAAAGTTAGCTGCTCAACTCTCTCCCCTTCCCGTTCAGTTCCTGACTTAGCTGCTCATATCAGTCCTGCATTATCACAATACCACAACTCACCCACATTATCTGTTTCCAAAGCAATTCTCCAAATCTCTGCTCTCTGTTTCCTGAGCCTGTGATTGTTTAAATGCACTGTTATCTTTATATACAAATATAGTTATAACAGTGTGAATTTAAAAACAATCACAGTATCAGAATGAAACTGACAAGAACAGTCAGTATAAGAATATAGCCCACCCCACTAGCAACCAGGAATTAAAGAGACAGCAGCGCTGTGAACTGGTCAAGAAATGCTGCTCAAGAGATACCTGGAGAATTCCCATTTAATCTGAAGAATGAACTTTCATGTTTTGTAAGGTGCAAAAGGAAAAATATTTTCAATGAAATAAAAAAAATGCTATTTAAGAGAATTTTGCATTGCACAGTAGTGGATGGTAAGGGTGAGTGTCAAAAAAGACAAGAGCCTTGTAATATTGGTAATAAAAAAACAAACAAGAAAAATGAAAATATATGGAGAGTAAAAAAGGTAAAAATGACATAAAAAACTTATGAAAAATGTTCAATATGCTACTCAAGTTAATAATTTTATACTGGTCGAAAGAAAAATATAAATTCTAGAATAAACATTATGAGGTGAAGAAGAAACATAAAATCTTTTTCAAAGACATGTTGGTATGACCAAATTATTGGCATATGCAACAGATTAGGACTTATTATAAGTAAAAGGAGGACTTTATGCTGACCTGACAATAGATGGCGATGTTGTGTAACGTTTCTGTTTAATAAAACAAAAAAAAATTGGTTTGGTACCGTGTTAGCCAGTAGAAAAAAACATATAGAGTGCTCTCAGTGGGAGAAGCAAAATAGGAATCTTGTGGGTATGATAGCTTTTAATGGCTAACAAAATATAGTGAAAGATATTACAGGGCAAGCTTTCGAGACTGCTTACGTCTCTTCATCAGGCTAGTGTAACAAAATATTTGAAGAAACACAATTATATACAGTGAAAAACACAGGCATGGTGTGATGCATGGACATTTAAATAAACAAACACTGAGCTTAAAGGTACTGCCACACTACACAATCCCGCTAGCGATCTCATTAGCGTCGCATACTAATGAGATCGCTAGCGGGATTGTTTCTATATCGCTAGTAGCTACCTATTTTAGCGATGTCGTTAGGACGCTATCGCGGTTAGCGATCTCCTTAACGACTTTAGCGGTACAAAAGTACCGCTAAATCGCTAAAAAAGGTGCCACACTCAGCGATTAGATACTTACCAGCGGGGCGCCAGCGACGAAAATAGGGTCCGGAACGATCGCTGTGATGAACGACATCACAGCAGGGGCCTCGTCGCTGGTAGATGCCGCACACAACAACATCGCTAACGGGATCGCTAAATAGTGACGTTTTTTAGCGATCCCGTTAGCGATGTTGTTTAGTGTGGCATACCCTTAAAGAGAGAATCCTTAATTAGGTAAGATTAGATAAGTGGTGTGAAAGTTTTATGGACCCCATATGCATGTGAGATCAAAGGACTGGTGGTGTCTTCATTGTTTTTGGAGGAAGTTGCTCAGATTTGGTAGTGTGCCATAAATCCTCCTGACAAATTGAGTCCTGTGTGAACAGAATCAAAGATGTTAATGAATTTGTATTCCAAACCCTGCGATGTTTTTGTGATTGGAAATTGCCTTTCACATGTTCCTCTTCTAATGTGGTATATTTAATTCTATGCAATTTATGTCCTGTGGGTGGCCTCTATGTTGGAGAAACAGGACAGAGACTGAGAGCAAGGATGAGGTCTCATCGTCATACGATTACAGACAAAAAAAAACATCTACCTGTGGCTAAACATTTCTGTGGTCCAGGACACAACATAGACAATATGAAAGTTGTCATTTTGAAAGGCAATTTCCAATCACAAAAACATTGCAGGGTTTGGGAATACAAATTCATTAACATCTTTGATTCTGTTCACACAGGACTCAATTTGTCAGGAGGATTTATGGCACACTACCAAATCTGAGCAACTTCCTCCAAAAACAATGAAGACACCACCAGTCCTTTGATCTCACATGCATATGGGGTCCATAAAACTTTCACACCACTTATCTAATCTTACCTAATTAAGGATTCTCTCTTTAAGCTCAGTGTTTGTTTATTTAAATGTCCATGCATCACACCATGCCTGTGTTTTTCACTGTATATAATTGTGTTTCTTCAAATATTTTGTTACACCAGCCTGATGAAGAGACGTAAGCAGTCTCGAAAGCTTGCCCTGTAATATCTTTCACTATATTTTGTTAGCCATTAAAAGGTATCATACCCACAAGATTCCTATTTTGCTTCTCCCACTGAGAACACTCTATATGTTTTCTTCTGTTTAATGTATTGTATAAGAAATAGTCTCACTTGTAGTTTCACTTTCGTTTTGTTCTTATTTCCTGATGCAATGCTGAAATGACTGTGCATTATTCTTTTTCATATAGAGTGTTCTCAGTGGGAGAAGCAAAATAGGAATCTATGGATGGAGGAGACAGGTTGTGGATGGCTTTGTATGTCATAGTTAGGGTTTTGAACTGGTGCCTCTGGACGATAGGAAGCCAATGAAGGGCTTGGCATAGGGGAGAGGCTGGAGAATAATGGGGAGACAGGTGGATTAGTCGGGCAGCAGAATGTAGGATGGATTGGAGTGGTGCCAGAGTGCTAGAGGGGAGGCCAGAGAGGAGGTTGCAGTAGTCAAGGCGTGAGATGATAAGGGCATGCACTAGTGTTTTTGTGGAGTCGTGGTCAAGGAATGCACAGATCCGGGAAATATTTTTGAGTTTGAGACAGCAGGAGGAGGCTAGGGTTTGGATATGTGGCTTGAAAGAAAGGGCAGAGTCGAGGATCACCCCAAGGCACCGAGCATGCGGGACCGGGGAAAGTGAGCAGCCATTGACATTGAGGGATAGGTCTGGTGGAGGGGTAGAGTGAGATGGGGGAAGATGATGAATTCTGTTTTGTCCATGTTCAGTTTTAGAAAGCGAGCAGAAAAGAAAGCTGAAATAGCCTACAGACAGTGTGGGATTTTTGTCAGTAAGGAGGTGAGGTCCAGATAGGTAGATTTGCGTGTCATCGGCATAGAGATGATACTGCAAACCGTGGGATTCTATGAGCTGTCCCAGGCCAAAGGTGTAGATGGAGAAGAGTAGGGGTCCTAGAACTGAGCCTTGAGGAACACCGACAGAGAGGGGCGAGGTGAGGAGGTGGTGTGGGAGAGGGAGACACTGAATGTTCGATCTGTTAGATATGATGAGATCCAGGATAGTGCCAAGCCTGTGATGCCCAGAGATGAGAGAATCTGGAGCAGAAGGGAGAGGTCCACAGTGTCGAAGGCAGAAGACAGGTCCAGGAGAAGGAGGACAGAGTAGTGTTGCTTGCTCTTGGCGGTTAGTAGGTCGTTGGTGCCTTCAGTTAAGGCAGTTTCAGTTGAGTGATGCAGTCGGAAGTCTAATTGTAAGCGGTCAAAGAGGAAGCAAGAGGAGAGGTGGGAGGACAGTTCAAGATGGACATGATGTTCCAGTAGTTTTGAGGCATAAGGGAGAAGAGATATTGGGCGATAGCTAGACACAGAGGATGGGTCAAGGGAGGTCTTTTTGAGGATTGGTGCGATCGAGGCATGTTTGAAGGATGAGAGGAACACACCATTTGTAAGTGAGAGGTTGAAGAGGTGTGTTAGAGTAGGGACGAAGACTGTGGCGAGGTTAGGGATGAGGTGGGATGGGAGCTGGTCAAGTGTGCAAGTGGTGAGGTGTGATCTTGAAAGGAGGGTGGAGAGCTGATCTTCTGTCATTGTCAAGAAGTTTACAACCCATGGCACTGTAGCTAATGTCCCTGGATATGGATGGCAGAAAAAAATTGAGAGCAGCAGTTGGGACACTATCAGTTTATAGATGTAGCATGTATAAAAGCTCAGAAACATACCCTGTACATGCCACAGCTTTCTGTGTACATTGTCTATTGACATTAAGCTGGTTATCAGAGGAGGGGTGTTGTCAGACTAGTACTCTCATGAGCTGTAGTCCAGGCAGTGATAATCTCCAGATGATAAAATATTAATTTTATGGAAACAACAACACCCAACCTAATAAGTGACAGATCACTGAAATCTGTGTTTCAGCCCATACCTCATGCTGTCCTCAGATTAGTGAATTCATGACTTTTTAGCTGTTAGTATTTGAAAACTGTTTTTTTTTCACAGGCTGTTTTTCATTTTTATTCTACTGTTTTCTCCTCCTCATCCTCTTTCAAGACCCATAACATTTTTCCAATCAACGTAGCTGTGTGAGAGCTTATTTTTTGCAGGATGAGTTGTCGTTTTGACTGGACCATTCATTTTGTTATGTAATGTAGTGAAAATTGATTAAGATTTTAAAGTGTAGTAAATGTTGAAAAAAAGGCAATTCCATCATGGTTTGGGGGTTATGTTTCTACAACATTCATTGTATAGTAAAAATGACCTGACAAGATGATTCTTAAGGTCAGTACAATTAGCGATACCAAACTTCTAACATGTTGTAGTGGTTAAAAAAATCAGAACTTTGTAAAAGAAAATTTTGTTGCTGAGATCCGTAACTTAATAAAAAAAAAAAAAAATTCTGTCAATGGTCATGTTTGAGAACTTTCTTTTTCTGCTCCAAGCAATAATTTTTATTCATACCATTGTGGGGCATATATAATGTTTGGATCTCTTTAATTAATTTTATTAGTATTTTTGGACTTGAATCTCTGTTTGTGTGAGCATCTGTACTATTACCTGCATCAACAACAAAATTATAAATCACTGTACTGCAGTAGGCTCCTGGCTGCCATGGAAAACCCTTGACTTGAAGAAGGTTGATGGACAGATTTCTCCATACAATTGTGCTTTCTATATGCCATTGTCACTTACCATTGACATATCAATTGATGGATGACATTTAAATAGAAAAACAGCTAGCTATCAGAGACTGCTCATGTCGCTGCTGTTAGCAGGCAGTGCTGGATATATAATACAACTGGCATTTGCCCTTTGAGGAAAAAGCTCAGCTCCTGAGCTCTCTCACTCATACATCAGCACTCGACATAGGACACATTACTACATCCTATATCAGGAAAGAGCTTAATGCCTAAGTTCACTGAACTCCTAAAATTTGAGATGGGACTTTGACATAGAAACAGCAGAGCTTTATTTAAATGAGATTAAAACTTGAACACTGAAATGTTACTTCTGCTTTGTTTCCTTCTTTTATCGCATGATCATTGAACCACTTCCCAATATTTCAAGCAAGACTGTGTAACATTCAAATTTGAGACATTGCATTTGCAATAAATTACCACATTATTTCCTAACAGGCTTAATGGTATTTTTTTTCTAAACAATTTAAAAAAATACAGAGGTAGTCGATGGTAAACTCAAATTAAAGAACAGAAAGTACCAACTAGCTAGCTCTGCTTCCTTTAAAAAAAACCTGTTTGCGAAACTGAAATTAAATGATCTTAGATAATTACCTTAACTAAATATATATACCGTAGCTAAGGGAAGAAGTGTTGTAGAAATGTTCTGGCAATTATTGAACAAAACAATGTAAAAATATGCTGCAAATCTCCAAGGGAACTTTTTCATCTAATTTTCATTTAAATCATTTATAGAAGTTCAATGTTTTGTTTATTATCATAATCTTTTTGATTGTGATCATATAACTGAGACTGAAAGTTCTGCCTATTTGTCAAAAAGATGTATTAAGGCTGTGGTTTCTACTCCGGTCTAAAAAAAATGATTACTGGACTAAACAGCACCAAATTTTTTAACACTGAAATGTTTTATAATATACCTGAATTTAAAACTGTCCTAAAGTCAGAAGAAATTCCCCACTGTCATGAGCTGGGGGAAATTTGCACCAGAATTTTGTGCATTTGTGAATTCCTGTTTTTATGATTATTAAATAAATGTACCTAAAAGTTGAAATGCCTCTTCCTGTAAATTTGTTCACTTTTCCATCCTTTGTGAAACATGGTGCAAAAAATGTTGTGCAATTCGCATTTTTTCGGGGATTATTTAATTCTAAAAATGGCAGAAGCTGATTAATAAATGCCGGCCGTTTAGCATAATAGTTTTACTGCTAGAGATGAGCAGATCTTTTGAAATTTGAATTAGCCGAATTTCCTGAATTTTACCCCCTAAAATTTAACTTGTCGGACATAACTTGGTGTGAATATTAGAGATGAGCGACTTTGCCTTTTTTCGGGTCGAGTCGGATTTCGTGAAACCCAACTTTCTCAAAAGTCGAGTCGAATGAAGTCGGCCGACTAACGGAAATGGTCGGGTCGGAGTTGAAAATCCGACCCCAATGCAAGTCAATGGGGAATATAAGTCGGCAGGGAGTGGAGGACAGTAAACACACCTACAGTGCCCATTTCAATGCCAACGACATCAATTCTTATTACTTAAGCTTGGCAACCTTAATTAACTTTATAATAATAGTAACGCATTGAAAACTGGGGGTTATTTGGCTAAAGTTGTGGGGGGGCAGTGCTCGCTCCAGGTTTTTGTGGGCCCCGGGCCAAAGAGTCTCAGTGGGCCCCTTTAACACATACCACAATTCATGATGCTCCGATACGGAAGAGAAATATAGGTATAGTACAATGCCAATTACTTCACTTCTTACATTACATGACTGATAACTATTTTAAATTCCACAATAGCTCAAAAAACGGACAGTATAGTCCTCCATACAGTATTATGGGCACCACATAGTGCGCCATACAGAATAATGAGCCCCCTATATTGCTCTATACAGAATAATGAGCCCCATACAGAATGGGCTCCATATAATTCTCCATACAGAATAGGCCCCATATGTGCTCCATATGATGCTCCATACCCTATATGATGCCCCATAAATAATGAACCGCATATGATGCTCTAGTATATGATGGGCCCCATATATGATGCTCCAGTGTATAATGCTCCCCATAAATTACTCCAACCATTAAAAAAAATAAAATACCTCTCCTCGCTTGGCACTGCTCTACTCTGGACTCCTCAGCGTTGCCATCTTTCAGCTCTCTGCACTGTGACTGTTCAGGCAGAGGGCGCACAGACGTGACATCATCGCTCTTTCTGACCTGAATGTCACAGTCAGATAACGCGGAAGACGTCACAGCGGTGGAGCAGGGAGAGGTAAGTATTGCAAGTGCTGGTGCCCTGAGCTAGCAGGGGCGGCACACTTGTGGGCGCCGGGGACTGGCACAGGGCCCCTCATAGTACGCCGGTGTCTCTGACGGCGAGTAGGCCCCCCACCTGCTCAGGGCCCCGACACTTGCCCGGGTGCGCCGGGGGTACAGCCAAGTTAGGGAGATGGAAATACTGGCATATGTTGAGGTGTAGGCTGGACATTCAGCAGCTGCAAATGGAGGAATTGGAGAAGTCGGAGGAAGAGGAGGACAAAGTAAGCCATTTTGCTGGCAACCTATGTGTCATCAGGGGAAGGTGGTACAAAATCCTTTGAAACCCAGGCATGGTTCATTTTAATGAAGGTGAGATCACCAACATTTTGGGTCGACAGCTGGGTCCTTCTTTCTGTCAGGATTGATCCAGCATCACTGAAGACTCTTTCTGATAGTGCACTACCAGCAGGGCAAGCGAGCTCCTGTAAGGCATATTGTACCAATTCAGGCCAGGAGTCCTGTTTACAGGCTCAGTAGTCAAAGGGGAATGAACTGTGAGGGAGAACATCGATAGGGGGGAGAGGTAATTTGGAACCATAGTTGAGAACTGCTGTCTCCTGTCTTTTGCAATTGATTCATTATTACCAGTCGTGTGAGCATTACTCAAGAAATCAGTCCATAACATGGTCATAAAACACCACTTCGGCTGTGTGCACCACGAACACCTCTTCCATTTGGCCCAGTACAGCTCATGGTAGAACCTGCACCGCTGCTGTGTGCTCGGAATGCCTCTAACAAACGGTTTTACCAGAGTTGCTTGTTTGTTCGCCAATATTAGCTCTAGGTTCTCCTGTAGCATGATGTTCTGTAATTTGCCTTTATAGCGTGGATCGAGGATGCTGGCCAAACAGTAGTCGTCATCCTTCATAATTTTGGCAATGCAGGGGTCCCTTTTTAGGATCTGCAAGACATAATCACACATGTGGGCCAATGTTCCAGGTGTCAATGATGCACTGCCAGTGGTGGGTGGAGGAGCACTTTCCGCCAAATCCACATCCCTCCATTCACGCACAAACCCTGTACCTGACCTTGGCAAGCCAACATTTTCTCTTGCCCCCTGAGAAGCATCATCCTCCCCAAAATAATCATCCCCCTCATCCTCATCCTTTTCCTCTTCTTCCTCCACCTCGTCCAGGACAGTTCTCTGAGCAGACAATGCCTGACTGTCATGAAGGCTTCCCTCATTCTCCTCCTCCGCTGCAGATGCCTGATCCTTAATGTGCGTCAAAGTTTGCATGAGCAGATGCATAAGTGGGATGCTCATGCTTATGATGGCGTCGTCTGTGCTTACCAGCCATGTGCATTCCTCAAAACACTGAAGGACTTTACAGAGGTCTTTCAGCTTTGACCACTGCACACCCGACAACTCCATGTCTGCCCTCAAACTGCCTGCCCGTGTATCCTCCCACAAATGCATTACAGCCTTCCTCTGTTCACACAGCCTCTCAACCATGTGCATGGTGACAGAAGCCTCCGTCTGTCCCGAAGAAAATCGAGGGTGAAACCCAAAA
>JARQOD010010574.1:0-26827 GCA_033576555.1 Oophaga sylvatica | reverse complement strand
CCAGACCATCGGGTCTAATTCGGCGTTTTCACCCGGCACAGAGTTTTTTTCCCACCGATACTCCAACTTGCCTCAAGCTCGTTTGTCTCGAACCAGTACTCAATCTCCGGTCTTGAGACCTGTCCCTCGCAGGGGTATCTTCTCATGATGCTCAAGCTCCGAAAATCTGGTCTGTACTAATCGGTGTAGGGTCTGTAAATGATGTTGATCTTCACGGACCCAGGTGGACACCCTCGTCCATGGGTAGTCCTCTCTGGGTCTAATTCCAGCTCAGTGATCTCTCGCCCTTTACGGCCCAACAACAAGTGTATGGTGTGTAACCAGTTGTGCTGTGCACCTGATTGTTGTACACCCAGACTAATTCAGCTACATACTCAGGCCAACGGACTTACCTGTCTTCCTCCAACGTTCTCAACATCTGAATCAGCGTCCGATCGAAACGCTTGCAGGCCCCATTTCCTTGTGGATGGTAAGGCATCGTCCTGGATTTCTCAATCTGATACAGGCTATGCAATTCTTCCATCACTCTTACTTGGAAATAGGCGCCCTGGTCACAATGAATTCTCTTCAGGCAACCGTACACCTGGACTAAGTCTTTGCAAATGGCCTGTGCCACCTATTCAGCAGTCTGATCCCGGGTGCGTTGGTAAGGCCGAAAGGCATCCAATTGAATTCGAACAACCCCATAGGCAGTATGAATGCTGTCTTCGCCCGATCATGCTCAGACATGGGCACTTGCCAATTTCACTGGTCATATCCAATGACGAGAAGTACTTCGCTTTTCCCAGACGGACAATGACTCCTCAATTCTTGGTAGTGGGTACAAGTCTCACAGGGTGCAGGCGTTCAGCTTATGGTAGGCCATGCAGAAACGCAGGGTCCCGTCCTTCTTTGATACTAATACAATGGGGGCAGCCGACGGGCTTTGGCTCTCTCGGATGACCCCACTTTGCAGCATATGCGCCAAAATCTCTTTCACCTCCTGGTACATTTGTGTTGGTTTTTGTCGGTATCGTTCTCGGATGGGTGCGGCATTTCCCGTTGGAATCTCATGGGTGATGGCTGAAGTACATCAGAAATCATGTCATGGTGAGCAAAGATGTCTTGGTATCGCTCTAGCATCGCTTCCATTTGCTGTACCTGTTGTGGTGAGTTCCGTTAGTTCAGCCCGCATCTGCTCCAGGATTTTGGCGTCCTTCATTAAGGGGATTAGGTGGTGGCTCAGAGGACACTGTCATGGCCACTGTCCAGGGATCCCCCTGCTTCACTGCCAATTGAACGGCCTCTGGTAGTATCAACTCCTCTGGCATACCCATTATCTGGGGACTTCACTTTTGGGTGAGAGCGTGAGATTGTCCTCTCCTAGGTTGACACATTGTACCGGCACATTTACTGTTGTGAACAGTGGCTAGGGTCCGTACAATGAGAAGCCATGGAGGTAGTTGTTCCATAGAGGGCTCTATCTGGACTTCCACTCCTTCAAAAGGGGTACAGGCTTGGATGGGCAGAGTGAGTAGTGTCTGACCTGGCTTTAACCCCTTAATGACCAAGCCATTTTGTAGGTTAAAGACCAGGCCAATTTTTACAATTCTGACCACTGTCTCTTTATGAGGTTATAACTCTGCAACGCTTCTACGGATCTTGGCGATTCTGAGATTGTTTTCTCGTGACATATTGTACTTCATGATAGTGGTAAAATTTCTTCAATATAACTTGCGTTTTTTTATGAAAAAAATGGAAATATGCAAAAATTTTGAAAATTTTGCAATTTTCAAACTTTTAATTTTTATGCCATTAAATCAGAGAGATATGTCACAAAAATTAGTTAATAAATAACATTTCCCACATGTCTACTTTTCATCAGCACAATTTTGGAACCAAAATTTTTTTTTGTTACGAAGTTATAAGTGTTAAAAGTTGACCAGCAATTTCTCATTTTTCCAACAAAATTTACAAAACCATTTTTTTAGGGACCACCTCACATTTGAAGTGAATTTGAGGGGTCAATATGACAGAAAATACCCAAAAGTGACACCATTCTAAAAACTGCACCCCTCAATGTTCAAAGCCACATTCAAGAAGTTTATTAACCCTTTAGGTACTTCACAAGAATTGAAGCAATGTGGAAGGAAATAATGAACATTTAACTTTTTTTCCCAAAATTTTTCTTTCGACACAATTTTTTTAAATTTTGTCAAGGGTATCAGGAGAAAATGAACCACAATATTTGTTGTACAATTTCTCCAGAGTACACCGATATACCATGTGTGGGGGTAAACCACTATTTGGGCGCATGGCAGAGCTCGGAATGGAAGCAGCGCCATTTGACTTTTTTGGCTGGAATTGAGATTGGACGCCATGTCGCATTTGGAGAGTCCCTGTGTGCCTAAACAGTGGAAACCCCCACAAGTGACCCCATTTTGGAAACTAGACCCCCCAAGGAACTTATCTAGATGTGTGGTGAGAGCTTTGAACCCCAAGGGCTTCACAGAAGGTTATAACGTAGAGCAGTAAAATTAAAAAATCATATCTTTTCCACAAAAATGATCTTTCCACCCCCAATTGTTATTTTCCAAAGGGTAACAGGACCCCAAAAGTTATTGTGCAATTTGTCCTGAGTACGCTGATACCCCATATGTGGGGGGAAACCACTATTTTGACGCATGGCAGAGCTCGAAAGGGAAGTAGCGCCTTTTTCAAATGCAGACTTTGATGGAATGGTCTGTGGGTGTCATGTCATGTTTGGATAGTCCCTGATGTGCCTAAACAGTAGAAACCCCCCACAAGTGACTCCATTTTGGAAACTAGACCCCCAAGGAACTTTTCTAGATGTGTGGTGAGCACTTTGAACCCCCAAGTGCTTCACAGAAGTTTATAACGTAGAGCCGTGAAAATAAAAAAATCATATTTTTTTCCACAAAAATAATCTTTTTGCCCCAAATTTTTATTTTTATAATGGTAACAGGAGAAATAGGACCCCAAAAGCTATTGTGCAATTTGTCCTGAGTACGCAGATATCCCATATGTGGGGGGGAAACACTATTTTGACGCATGGCAGAGCTCGAAAGGGAAGTAGCGCCTTTTCAAATGCAGACTTTGATGGAATGGTCTGTGGGTGTCATGTCACGTTTGGATAGCCCCTGATGTGCCTAAACAGTAGAAACCCCCACAAATGACCCCATTTTGCAAACTAGACCCCCCAAGGAACTTATCTAGATGTGTGGTCAGCACTTTGAACCCCCAAGGGCTTCACAGAAGTTTATAATGTAGAGCCGTGAAAATAAAAAAATATATTTTTTTCCACAAAAATGACCTTTTTGCCCCCAAATTTTTATTTTTATAAGGGTAACAGGAGAAATAGAACCCCAAAAGCTATTGTGCATTTTGTCCTGAGTATGCTGATACCCCATATGCGGGGGGGAACCACTGTGATCGCCTTACTGCGATCTTTGGGAGGCACAATGAACAAATCTACCAAAGGTGAAGAATTGGTTTTCTTTTTTACGCCGTTCCTCGTGCGATATTAGTGATTAGGCGACTTTATTCCTCGGATCGGTGCGATTACAGCGATACCAGATTTACACCCTTTTTTCATGTTTAGCTTCTGTCACACTCTAAAAGATGCTTTTTTTTGGAATAATTTTTTGTAAGAATTTTTTGCATCGCCGTATTTTGAGAGCTATAATTTTTCCATATTTCGGCCGACAGAGTTATCTGTGGGCTTATTTTTTGCGGGACGAGCTGACGTATTTATTGGTACCATATTCGGGCACATAACGTTTTTGATCGCTTCCTATTCCGATTTTTGTGGAAGCAGAATGAACAAAAACCAGCAATTCAGGAATTGTTTTTTTTTTTTATTTTTTTTTCCCCCGTTCCGCGTGTGGTAAAATTGATAAAGCAGCTTTATTCTTCAGGTCACTACGATTACAGCGATACCTCATTTATATTTTTTTTATGTTTTGGCGTTTTTTACACAATAAAGAATTTTATAGAAAAAATAATTATTTTTGCATCAGTTTATTCCGCGAGCTATAACTTTTTTATTTTTTTCGCTGATGATGCTGTATAGCGCTTGTTTTTTGCGGGACAAGATGACGTTTTCAGCGGTACCATGATTATTTATATCTGACTTTTTGATCGCGTTTTATTGCACTTTTTCCAAGCGGTATAATGATACCGCTTGGAAAAAGTATAATTTACTACTTTTTTGTGTTTTTTTTTTATGGCTTTCACTGAAGGGGTTAACTAGGGTTATGCTTTTATAGATGGGATTTTTAAGGACATGGCGATACCTAACTGTATTTTTTTGTTTTTTATTTTTTTTATTACATAAAAATGTGTATTTTTTAGGGGATTTTTTTAAATTATTTTTTAATATTTTTTTTACAATTTTTTTTAAAAAATGATTTTTTTCAACTTGTCCCTTTATGGGACTTTCACTTTTTTTACTTTTGATTGCAGTTACAATGCATTGCAATGCTCTGGCATTGCAATGCATTGCAACTATAGTGGAAGCTGCTGTGACATGATCACAGCAGCTTCCCGTAGCTAGATGACCCGGAGGTTGTCATGACAACCCCCGGGTCATCAAGGCAGAGATCTCAGGCCCTGCAAATACATTGCGGTGGCGCTGATCTGAGGCAGAGGGAGCTCCCGACCCTCTGCCTCCCCCCCTGAGCTCTGCGATCGCGCTCGATCGCAGCAGTCAGGGGGTTAACAGCCAGGGGCGGTGGGGGCTCCGCTCCTGGCTGTCAGTGCAGGAAGCCTGGCCACTGCAGCGCCGGCTCCTGCACTGATCGCGCTGGGGAAGCTGAAATTTCAGCTTCTCCTGCGCGATCGCTGCTGTGTTTGGTTAGTCAGATTGACTGACCAATCACAGCGCTGTGAGTGCGGGGACCGACGGCAAAGGTCCCCGCACCGCTTGCCGTGCCTGTCAGCTGTCTGTGACAGCTGTCGGCACTGATCTACCACTGCGTGTTTACACGCAGTGGTAGATCAAAGGCATGACGTGCAGAGTCCGTCCTGGTGCCGGAACTGGCACCTTGCCATGACGGACTCTGCACGTCAGTGGACATTAAGGGGTTAAAACGAGGTTGGCAGCGGCCGGAATGACCACCTTCCCCAATGTTTTTCCTTCGACGTCTCTTGGGCCTGGACCATCAGGATCAACTGTTGAAACACTTTTCTCTGGGGGATATGTGGGCTCCATAGATTTAGAAACACATCTGTCGACTCATTGACTAGGATTCTCCCGAGTTCTTTCAACACATTCATTCCTAAGGTTACAGTGGGACCATTGCCAGGGTCTCCAGCGATCAACACTACTCTTTTTCCGCCCACATCTTTGCTGCACACAGTAATCTGCATCCAGACCATCCCTGTGACCGGGATGGGTAGTTGGTTGGCCGCTGTCAACCTGATCACTGGGCCACATTCAGGCCTTATCGCCCTAGAAAAATTGCATCTAAAATAAGTTTCTGACATGGTGTTCACTTGGGAACTGGTATCAGCTAGACAACGGATGGCCCGGCCATCCATCTCAGCCCATACAAGGGGGCACAGGGAAACTAAGCTTGCGGGATTTCCTTTTCATCCTTCTTGGCTGCTCAGGTTCCGGGCGGCGTCCCCAAGCCACGGAGCCCATAAGTTTAACGGGCGGCAGTTAAGGGATCTCCCTCAGCGCGTGCATCCTCGGGCATAATGTTCAGTATCTCCACATGTGAAACAGATTGGCTACCTTTCCGCGCGAGGTTGTCTCATTTCTTGGCGAGGCTTGGAATCAGTTCCGCCTCCGGAGGGGCCCTGGGTTACTGGAGGTTTCTTTCTTAAGTCGGACCATTCTTCTTGCATGTCCTGGATTTCCTTCCGGATTTCTCTCACCCAACTTGGTTCAGTTGCAAACGGAATGGATACTTCTCCACTCCGGACCTTCCCCGCCAGGGCTGTCACTCCCTGCTCCTACTTATGTGCACGCGCCTCCGCCCCAACCTCTAAAAAGGACATACGTGGATTAACCCGCAAGCGCTCCCGCAAGGCCTGTTTAAGCAGCACATCACTAAAACCTGCCACTAGCTAGTCTCTCAGCACTATATCAGGGGGTCCTATGCCTACATCATCCCGCTTAGCGATCGCAGAGTAGATCTCCTGCAGCGCGTTCATGTATTCAATCACAGACTCACCCTCCCATTGAACACGACTGAACAAGCACATGCGCAATTCTCCAACGTCCGTGGGGTCCCCATGCATTTCCTCTAGGATTTGTAACACTTTGGTAAAGGTATTTTGCTCATGCGGGATCCAGAACATGATGGAGCACCTCGCTTCCCCATCTACGGCCATCATGGCAATTTCTGCCTACATCGCGTGGGTCATGGGACATGGGGTGCATCCTCAACATACCCTGACCCGCTCAGTCCAATCCCATAGCAAGGTGTTCCTCCATGTGAATAGTATATCAAGTTATTCGTACACCCAACTATAATCACACAAAATCCCTGACTTTGTGAAAGTGTACTTAAAAGAATTGATGCTGCTGAAGGTAAAGGCCGGTGACACCAAACATTGATTTGATATAGATTTTTCTTTAGTTCATTCATTTTTCACTTTATTAATTGATAAAAAATAAACTTTTCTAATTTTGAAAGCATTCTTACTTTGCAGTAGTTTTTCCATACTTGCGTAAAACTTTTGCACAGTATTGTATAAATCATCAATATTAAGGTAGTGGAACATCCCCTTAAGACAAACTTCCTTCTATACAAACTTGCTACTTCTCAGGATATCTTCTTTAAAAAACAGCTCCACTGATGAATTAGTGCTCAAAGTTAGAGGACAGCACAACGTTTGATGTTAATCAGATATAATATTTATACACCACTGTTATTCAGTTACTATGTGTGATGCTAGTCACCACTCACAGACTTACTGTCAGGCAGGATAGTCAAGTGGTCTGGGGTCAGTACCAAGAAGGCTGATAATAAACAGAGGGTTGAGACAAAAGTGTAGTCAGGAAACAGTATGAGGTAAGAGAATCAGGAAGGTAGCAGATCAATTCAAAGGGGCAAGTCAGGTGGATGGTCAAAAAGGTAGATTCCAGGTAGGCAACGTAGATCAAAATATAACTCAGAGTACAGAGCTAGCATGTATACACCATTTGAGCAAAGCTACAATTGACAATAAACAGAGTGCTGTCACTGACAATCCTGACAGCTCAACCAGCCCTCTATCCCATAAGACATCAGAGCTGTCATTCACAGCATCTCTACTACACCATGATTGGTGGAATCATGACACTACTTTCTTTTCTACTGGGACCATTGGACCACCAGGCTTTGCGGGAAACCTATGATGGAAAGCCCTGACCAGACTATCAGCCTTCATGGGTTGAGCTGATACCCATGATCTCTCCTCTTGTCCGTATCACTTCCAATGGATTAGATACTGGAGGGAATTACGGACTTTCCGAGTATCAACAATCTTTTGTAGCTCGTATTCAAAACTGTTATTGACAGAAACTTTAGGAGGTGGAGATAAGGGAGACAAATCCGAAGGGACAAACTCCTTTAGCAGTGATCTATGGAGCACTTTCGGGTGTGAAAAGATAAAGGGAGTTTTAATCTAAAGGCCACTGGATTAACTACCCCACAATCTCTTGCTTAGGACGCAACTTCACTGATGGCACATTCAACTTAACATTTTTTGAAGACAAACAAACCTCATCATCAATCCATTCAGAAGTCTGAAGCCAGAAGGATATGTCATAGACAGAGGGGTGATACAAAAGAATAGTCAGATTATGGTCCAGGGGTCAAAATACCAGGAAGATAGAGGATCAAGCAAAGGGTGAAAGCAAATGGATGGTCAGAGCACGGTCCTAGGTCAGGCAGCAATAGATCGGAGCAAAGTGAAACAAGCTACCAGATTTATTACCTCCAAAATCTCATACAGGCCAGTAGACTTAGGACCCAACTTCACAGATGGCACTTTAAATTTAATATTTTTGGATGACAATCAAACCTTATCACCTATTTCGAAAATGGAACCGCCAAACATTTCTATCGGCCTTCTGCTTCTTGCGAAGCTGAGCCAATCCATATCCTCTGAACCTCCTCAGACACCCCCAAGTTTATGTATGGCGACCTCTACTCCAGGCCACCCAGAACTCATCCTCGAGAATTCACCAAAATGGGGATAAAAACCACAAATTACAAAAAAAGGCGAGGTTCCAGTAGATTAGTGGACCCAACTGTTAAAGATGAACTCAGCAAGAGGTAAGAATGAAGACTAGTCCTAATGCTGAGCTGAAACAAAACACCTTAAAATTTGTTCCCATTATTAATTTGTCCTTTCTGTCTGACCATTGGTGACAGGGTGGTAAGCAGAGTAGAATGACAAATCATTCCCCAGTTTTTACAAAGCATACTCTAAAACCTGGAGACATATTGCAACCCCTATCAGATACAATGTTCAAAGGATTTCATGCAATTTCACCACATGAGTGATAAATAACCTGGAAAGTGTTTCAGCATTAGGTAACCCCAATAAGGGAAGAAAATGAGCCCGTTTACTGAGTCAGTCAAATATCACCCAAATAACAGTCTTCCCTCCAGACAAAGGCAAATCAGTAATGAAATCCATAGACAGATGGTCTTTCTGAAACTGGCAATGGAGCCAATTCCCCGGTAGGCCTGTTATGACAGACTTTAGCACTTGCGCAAGCATCACAAGAGGAAACAAAATATTTAATATCATTAATTATTCATAGATGGCCACCAAAAAGGCTAGCAAAGACTTTGCTTAGCTGTGACCCCATGAAGACCACTTAGAAAATAATTTAGAAACTCCTGTTGTCGCCACATAACGTGGGACGTTCTGAGATGTGTCTGCTCCAAATTAAATTGTAAAATTCAGATACGTACACGGAAGAGCTATGCTGATACATTCAGCATCAAAGCAGATCTCTCTTTATTACCTCATAACTAGAGATGGGCGACCCCGAACAGTAAAGTTCGGCGTCCGTACAGAACACCTACTTTTTGGGCACAGACACTGAACACGGACTTCTCCAGGGAGTCCGTGTTACTGTTTGTGTTTGGCTGCCCAAACACCAGGTGTTTGTTGCTCTATCATGTGCATGACAGCACGGCAAATGCCGCATCTGATCGGCGGTGAAATCATCCACGCTGGTCTGAGAGCCGCTGTATAAAGTTTACCTCCACTGGTCACTGGTGTCAGTTTTTCTCACGGTGCTAGCGGGGATCTCACCAAGGTCACGGCAGTTCAGCCTGGCTGGGAACGGAGCCTCACTGACTGGAGGTAACCTCGATGATGCCACCACGGGTTTCTGAGGCTGCGCTTGCCGCAGTTCAGTCACCAGTGGTTCTCAAGCTGGACTGTCGCATCTTGCTCGGGTGCTCGTTGCTCGGGTCGAGCAAAGTGGAATGCTCAGGTGCTCGACCCAAGCAACGAGCCCACTGTAAGTCTATGAGAAACCCAAGCTTTTTTGCAGCAACCCTCTTAGGTCTTTTGAAGGTCTAAAAACTGTGGAAATCTATGGGAAAAGTGCTCAAATGACATGGGAACAGTATGGGGAAGACAACAGGAAGCATTTCTGACTCCCGGTCACTGCTGTGAACAATGTTACGTTTGAAATTCAGCGCAGAATATGTGTGTGTGCGTGTGTGTGTGGCTGTCTGTGTGTGTGTGTGCGGGTGTCTGTGTGTGTGCGGGTGTCTGTGTGTGTGTGCGGGTGTCTGTGTGTGAGGTAATATTACCACCAGTACCAGGGTCGGACTGGCCCACCAGAGAACCGGAGCCCTGGCATCTGGGGGGCCCTGGCACCTGCTGGCATACAGGGGCCAGTTGCCTAGGGCCCCTGCTGCTCCAGGGGCCCCCAGCCAGTGGTGTGTCGCTAATAGCGGCACACCACGCAGCTGCCATGGGGGCCCCGTGCCAGCGGAGCAGCAGAGGGTGACAGGAGGCAGGAGCCCCTGTCCCCGCTGCTAAAGAAAAATGAATATTCACTGCTTCCCACGCCCCTATGGGCGTGGGAAGCAGTGAATATCATTACTTACCTGTCACACGCTCCAACCGCTGAGCACCACTGTGTCCTCACGTCCTCTCTTGCTGCGATGTTCAGGCAGAGGGCGCGATGACGTCATTAGTGAGCGCCGCGCCTCTGCCTGATCATTCACTGCCGGAGGACCGAAGACAGCGGCGCTCATCGGTGGAGCGGGACGGGTGACAAGTAATTCTCTCAGGTGCCGGGGCCCTGAGCTAGCGGTGACACCGGCACCTGTCCCCCATAGCGCGCCGGTGTCTCCGCCTGCTCAGGACACCGGCACCTGACCCCCCAGCGACAAGAGGTGAGTATGTCTTTTTTTTTGCAGCAGCAGCAGCTGCGGCAGCATATGGGGGCTATAAAATGCAGCATCTATGGGGGCACAGTCTGTGGAGCATCTATGAGGGCATAATCTATGGGGGCATAATCTGTGGAGCATCTATGGGGGCATAATCTATAGGGGCATAATCTGTGGAGCATCTATGGGGGCATAATCTATGGGGGCATAATCTATGGGGGCATAATCTGTGGAGCATCTATGGGGGCATAATCTATGGGGGCATAATCTGTGGAGCATCTATGGGGGCATAATCTATGGGGGCATAATCTGTGGAGCATCTATGGGGGCATAATCTATGGGGGCATAATCTGTGGAGCATCTATGGGGCATAATCTATGGGGGCATAATCTGTGGAGCATCTATGGGGGCATAATCTATGGGGGCATAATCTGTGGAGCATCTATGGGGGCATAATCTATGGGGGCATAATCTGTGGAGCATCTATGGGGGCATAATCTATGGGGGCATAATCTGTGGAGCATCTATGGGGCATAATCTGTAGAGCATCTATGGAGGCATAATCTGTGGAGCATTTATGGGGGCATAATCTATGGGGGCATAATCTGTGGAGCATCTATGGGGGCATAATCTGTGGAGCATCTATGGGGGCATAATCTATGGGGGCATAATCTATGGGGGCACAGTCTGTGGAGCATCTATGGGGGCATAATATATGGGGGCATAATCTGTGGAGCTTCTATGGGGGCATAATCTAAGGAGCATCTATGGGGGCACAATCTATGGAGCTTCTATGGGGCATAATCTAAGGAGCTTCTATGGGGGCATAATCTAAGGAGCTTCTATGGGGGCATAATCTATGGAGCATCTATGGGGGCATAATCTATGGAGCATCTATGGGGGCATAATCTATGGGGGCACAATCTATGGAGCATCTATGGGGCATAATCTATGGAGCATCTATGGGGGCACAATCTATGGAGCATCTATGGGGGCATAATACATGGGCAGCATATGGGGAATAATCTATGGAGCATCTTGTGGGGAAGCATATGGGGCATAATCTTATTTTCCACCCTAGGCTTATACTCGAGTCGATAAGTTTTCCCAGTTTTTTGTGGCAAAATTAGGGGGGTCGGCTTATACTCGAGTATATATGGTATCTATCTATTATCTATCTATATATATTATTATATATATATATATATATATCTATATAGCATTATCCTCTATGAGGGGGGAAGCATTATCCTCTATGAGGGGGGCAGCATTATCCTCTATGAGGGGGGCAGCATTATCCCCATGAGGGGGCTGCTTTATAATCTATGAGGGAGGCTACCCCAACTCCTGCTACATAATTAAGACATGTACTACCTTATATTATACCCTGATATTAGCGCGTTTTACTGCACAATTGGCGGTCTTGTATTTATTTCTATGTAGCTACATAGTGGGCCCCAAGAATGATTTTCTCTGGTGGGCCCAAGGTGTTCCAGTCCGACGCTGGCCAGTACTGTCGGTCGCAGCACTGCGGAATCATGTTGGCAGATGTCAACGTGATTCAGCAGCTGACTGTGACCTGCAGTGATGAAGCAGGCTTGGCCCGATGAGACTACTGCTCCCATCGGGCTACCTCTGGTGTCACTGATAAGTGATAACAGGTGCCGCTGATGGGAGAGTAGTATCATCTGCCGGCACCTGCCCTCAATGTTAAAAAAAAAAGTAAATTTACATACATATTCATTATTCAGATAATACATACATATCGATACATAATATATACAGTACATAGTCACATAGAAATAAAAACACATTATACTCACCTCACACCAAATCCCTGACACCCTTGTCTCCTAGAAATAACGGAAAATAATAAACCAACATATACTTCCTGTCCACCGTAGTCCAAGATAATCCAGATTGTCCCACGGTGATCTCACGTGTAGAACAGTCATATCAGGAGATGTGACCTGCTTCACCCGACCGGCGATACACTGACAGGAGGTAATCGCCCCCCGCGGTGTATCGGCTGATTGTTTCTGTGCTGTCATTTACGGCACCGCTGCATGGGAAAGTTATCACACACTGGTACTGCCATAGAGTGAGAGCACCGGAGTGATGAAATCCAGTGAACTCTCTTACGGCGGCTCAGTGATACACTGCGGGAGGATTACCTCCTGTCAGTGTATCACTTGATGCCCTGTAGAACAGTCACATCTCCCGATGTGACTGTTCTATATGTGAGATCGTCGTGGGACACTCGGAAAATGGACTGCGGCGGACAGGATAGTATTATATGTTGGTTTATTATTTTTTTTGTTGTTGCAGGAGATCGAGGGAGTCGGGGATTAGGCGATGCATTAAGTATGGTTAATTAAGATTAATAAAGGATCTTATTCTGGCTGTATCTTTATTGACCATATAACAATAGGATGAGTAATGGATAGGTATCTTATAGACTCTTCTCAATTACTAAGCCGTGGGCTTGATGTCACCGTCACCTGATAATACAAAGGTGACATCAACCCCACAAATATGAACCCCACTTGCCACCGCTACAGGGCAAGTGGGAAGAGCGAGGCTAAGTGCCAGAATTGGCTCATCTATAAAATGCACCATTTCTGGGGCAGCTGAGAGCTGATGTTTTAAGCCTGGGGAGGCCAATATCCATGGCCACTTCCCAGGCTATTAATATCAGCCCGCAGCTGTCTGCCTAGCAAGAAAATCCACATCAAATCCGCATCCAAAACGCATCAAATCCGAACTTCAACTGCGTTTTTGCAGCCTTTTTGGTGCAGAAAAGGCATGGACAGCAACAAAAAATGCACCTAAACCTGCGTTTTTGCCACTGCTTCTTTCCTGCAAAGAAATCAGGTTTTGCTGCAGAAAAAAATGCAGCAAGAATGCCCTGTGTGAACATACCCTTAAAAGCAAACTGGTGTCAATAACTTCGCTAAGGTCGGGGTCACACTTGCGAGAAGCTTGCACAAGTCTCGCACCTCAATACCCAACACTGCCACCGGCACTTGGGACTGGAGTGTGCGGCTGTATGTATTTCCATGCAGCTGAACGCTCTGGTCAGAATGCCGGTGGCAGTGCCGTTTATTGAAGTGCAAGACTCATGCGAGTTTCTCGCAAGTGTGATCCCAGCCTAAGGCTATGTGCGCACGTTGCGGATTTGCTTGTGGAAATTTCTGTGCGTTTTGTGCCTCTCTTGCCAGAAAATGCAGTTGAAATTCCACGCGGATTTGATGTGTTTTAGATGTGGATTTGATGCGCATTTTCATGAGATTTGTATGCGTATTTGTAAGCTAAATAAGGATATATTATTTAAAAACAAAGAATTCTGCTGTCATTTCCTTGTTTAACCTCTTCTTTTTCATTCTCCATTGAAGACCACAATATCACTACATACCATGTTCAAATATAATGTTTACACACACAAAAGAAATACAAGTATATAAGTGAATATTATATACATATACAGTACAGACCAAAAGTTTGGACACACCTTCTCATTCAAAGATTTTTCTGTATTTTCATGACTATGAAAATTGTAGAATCACACCGAAGGCATCAAAACTATGAATTAACACATGTGGAATTATACATTACACTTTACAAAAAAGTGTGAAACAACTGAAAATATGTCTTATATTCTAGGTTCTTCAAAGTAGCCACCTTTTGCTTTGATTACTGCTTGCACGCAGAAAAAGTGAACGGATGGACTCTACATGCCTGGTTCCCACCGTGAAGCATGGAGGAGGTGGTGTGATGGCGTGGGAGTGCTTTGCTGGTGACACTGTTGGGGATTTTTTCAAAATTGAAGCGGTGAGCGGTCCAGCTCACCCCAAACCATCTCGATTGGGTTGAGGTCTGGTGACTGTGGAGGCCAGGTCATCTGGCATAGCTCCCCAACACTCTCCTTCTTGGTCAAATAGCCCTTACACAGCCTGGAGATGTGTTTGGGGTCATTGCCCTGTTGAAAAATAAATGATGGTCCAACTAAACGCAAACCGGATGGAATAGCATGCTGCTGCAAGATGCTGTGGTAGCCATGCTGGTTCACTATGCCTTCAATTTTGAATAAATCCCCAACAGTGTCACCAGCAAAGCACCCCCACACCATCACACCACCTCCTCCATGCTTCACGGTGGGAACCAGGCATGTAGATTCCATCCGTTCACCTTTTCTGTGTGCAAAGCAGTAATCAAAGCAAAAGGTGGCTACTTTGAAGAACCTAGAATATAAGACATATTTTCAGTTGTTTCACACTTTTGTAAAGTGTAATGCATAATTCCACATGTGTTAATTCATAGTTTTGATGCCTTCAGTGTGATTCTACAATTTTCATAGTCATGAAAATACAGAAAAATCATTGAATGAGGTGTGTCCAAACTTTTGGTCTGTACTGTATATATATGTAATACCAAGCCAGAGGTTTAGTAATGAACAGGTGTCATCCAGATACCCTCATTAATAAAACGGTACATAAAGAGTTAAAGACACACACACACATACACACACACACACATGAAATCTGCATGAAACGCAATATCTGTTTATTTTTTAAAACATTTTTCAAAAAATTGCGTGGCTCCCATGTAATTTTAATAACCACCAGAGGGAAAGCCGACAGCTGATGTTAATATTCTGGGAAGGAGCTAATAGCCATAAAGCTTCCCAGGCTATTAATATCAGCTCACTGATGTTTACTTAGCCTTTACTGGCTATGTTACAGGGAGCCCCAGAAAAAAATTGATATGGGTCCCCCTATAAAATCAAACTAGCAAAGGCTAGGCAGACAGCTGCGGGCCGATATTAATAACCTGGGAAGGGGCCATGGATATTGCCCCCCAGGCTTAAAACTTCAGCTCTCAGCTGCCCCTTATACATGCTCCAATTCTGGCACTTAGCCTCGCTCTTCTGACTTGCCTTGTAGTGGTGGAAAGTGAGGTTCATATTTCTGGGGTTGATGTCACCTTTGTATTGTCAGGTGACATCAAGCCCACGGCTTAGTAATGGAGAAGCATCTTTAAGACACCCATCCATTACTAATCCTTTAGTTATATGGTAAATAAACACACATCCAGAATAGAGTCCTTTATTAATCTTAACAATACTTACTGCATCGCCTAATCCCCAACTCCCTCGATCTCCTGCAACAAAAATAAAATAGTAAACCAATATACAATACTATCCTGTCCACTGTAGTCCATTTACCGAGTGTCCCAAGACGATCTCACATGTAAAACAGTCACATTGGGAGATGTGAATGTTCTACAGAGCCTCCGGTGATACACTGACAGGAGGTAATCAGTGTATCACTATGCCGCCATGAAAGAGTTCACCAGAGTCCATCTCTCCGGTGGTCTCACTTTACGGCAGTACCACTGTGTGAGAACTTTCCCATGCAGCGATGCCGTAAGTGACGGCACTGAGACGATCAGCTGATACACCGTGGGGGCGATTACCTCCTGTCAGTGTATAGCTAGTCGAGTAGAGCGGTCACATCTCCTGATGTGACTGTTCTACACGTGAGATCGCCGTGGAACAATCTGGATTACCTTGGATGACAGCGGACAGGAATTATATGTTTGTTTATTATTTTACGTTATTTCTAGGAGACAAGGGCATCGGGGATTTGGTGTGCGGTGGCGGTGAGTATAATGTGTTTTTATTTCTAGGTGAATATGTATATTATATTATGTATGTATTATGTGAATAATGACTATGTGTCAGATCCCACAGATCCCAAGCACCAAGAATACCAGATACCCAGGACACTGGAACTCTCAGCAAGACCCTGGTGAATGCAAAAGAATTCATCAGTGCAAGTCTCTCCAAACAAGTAAGATAAGTTAAAAATGACAAGTAGCACAGAGCTAAAACTCACAGTAGCTAAACTGAATGATGAGAACTATCAGCTATGGAAGTTCAAAGTAGAGATGTTATTGTCTAAGATTTATGATTTATGGGAAGTAATCACTACAGATAGACCTGATCAAGATAATCAGACATGGGATAAGAAAAATAGACAAGCGAGAGCCACCATTAGCTTATTAGTGGATGATGCTCAATTAATACATATAAGAAATGAAGAAACAGCGAAAGGAATGCGGTAAGCATTAAGAAAACTGTATGAAAGACCTAATTTGAATCACAAATTATTTTTATTAAGAAAGCTTTACAGTATGAGACTAAGTGCAGACAGTGACATGCAGAAACATATATTCTCTATTATGGAAGTGATATCACAGCTAAGATCTATTGGTGAAGACATTAAAGAAAGTCATATAGCAGCAATTTTATTGTGCAGTTTACCAGATTCATATACTGCTTTAATAAATGCACTAGAGACAAGACCTGAAACAGACATTACATTAGAGTTTGTGAAGACCAGACTCATAGATGAATATCAGAGAAGAAAAGAACAAAGCAATGATTCTTCTACTGAAAAGGACAGTGAAAACGCTCTTAAAGCTACAGAATTTAAAAAACCCTATAATAAAGAGACAAGAGAATGCTTCAGATGTAAGAAAAAATGTCATTTAAAGAAAGACTACTATATGGAAAGCAGAACAAAAAAATTACAACATAAAAAGCATACACAGAAAGTGAAAAAACACAATTTCCGATTCGTGTGAGAATAATTGGAATGGCACATTCAAAATAATAGACAAGAAATCATCACTTGGTTGGTTTATTGATTCAGGAGCAACGAGTCATATGACAAGTGACAAGAATTTCTTTACTGATCTTGATTTAGATAAGAAAGAAGACATTTATCTTGCAGATGGAAGCAAAATAACCGCAGAAGGTATCGGAAAAGGTATGCTAAATTGTTCAAACAAGTTCGGACAAGATTCAAAGATACTTGTACAGGATGTGTTGTATGTTCCAAAATTGGAAGGCGGATTATTATCTGTGAAACGTTTAACAGCAAAAGGACTTACAGTAAAATTCAAAGACAATGAGTGTGCAATTATTGCAGGAAACAAGATGATAACCAAAGTCAAGGCAGATGAACAATTATATAATTTTGACAAACCAAAGGAACAGATGAAGATATGTACACATGATCACAAAAACTGTATTCACATGTGGCATAGAGTCTAGGACATAGACACCCGGACAGTATAAGGGAACTACAGAGAAAAGAATTGACAAAAGATTTAAAGATATCAGATTGCTCAATTACCATAAGATGTGAATGTTGTATAAAATCCAAAGCCACAAGGATATCTATTCCAAAAGAAAGTGAGATGAAAAGCGAAAGACCACTTGATTTGGTGCATACTGACGTATGTGAACCTATGAAAGTGACTACATCAGGAGGCAATAGATACATGTTGACTTTTATAGACGACTACTCAAGATACACAGTCACATACTTAATTAAGAACAAAAGTGAAGTTTTTGATAAACTTGTAGACTATGTAACAAGATCAAGTAACAAATTTCAAAGGAAGCCAATTGTCATCAGAAGTGATAATGGAGGTGAATTTACAGGTCACAGAATAGAAGACTACTTAAGACAATATGGAATAGAACATCAGAAAACTGTTCCATACACACCTGAACAAAATGGAGTAGCAGAAAGGAAAAACAGAACTCTAACAGAAATGATGAGATGTATTCTGACAGATTCTAAACTACCAGAGAAATATTGGGGTGAGGCAGCAATGACAGCTACATATCTACAGAACCAACTTTTTTCCAGAAAACTGAAGAAAACTCCATATGAACTGTGGCAAGGTATGAAACCAAGTGTCAATCATTTAAAAGTTTTTGGAAGTAAAGTTTTTATATTCATTCCAACAGAAAAACGTTCCAAACTTCAAAACAGATCCATGGAAGGAATATTCGTTGGATATAGTGAAAATAGCAAAGGATATAGAATCCTAGATCCCAAAACAGACAGAGTTACAGTGAGTAACAGTGTGACATTCATTGAAGATTTAAATGAAGACGTTATGATTTCAGTTGAAACAAAAAATGAGAAAAACAATAGTGACATAACTGAAGAAATATCTGATGAGAAAGAAGTAGAAATTAATGAAGAACAAAATACTGAAAGTGAAGAATCACAAATACAAACAGGCACAGAACCAGACGTTCAATAGAGAGAAACAAAGGAAAACCACCAAAACGTCTCTCATACAAGACAAGTATAAGAAAAATCTATGAGCCTACCTCTTGGGAAGACATATCTAAATTTCCTGAAGAAGAAGCTAATAAATGGATAGAAGCAACAGAAACAGAAATTAAATCCATGCATGATTCAAATACATGGACACTAACAGATTTGTCAGAAGGAAGAAAAGCCATAGGATGTAAATGGATTTTTAAAGTAAAATACCAAACAGATGGCACACCTGAAAGATATCGAGCAAGACTCGTAGCTAAAGGGTATTCTCAAAAAATATGCAGAAGACTATGATAAAACATTTGCTCCAGTTGTCAAACACACTACAATAAGAACTTTACTTACAGTTGCAGCAATGGAACAGATGGAACTAAGACATCTGGAGCTTTTTTGAATGGAGATTTAACAGAAGACATTTACATGGAACAACCTCCAGGATTCAAAGATGAAAGAAATCCAAACAAAGTTTGTAAACTACAGAAAAGCATATATGGTTTAAAGCAAGCAGCTGAAGCGTGGAATGACAAAATCAAGGAAGTACTAACAAATGAAAAATTTCAAAGAAGCAAAGCTGATCCATGCTTGTACACAAAAAGGCTGAGTAATAGATGGATTTATGTACTCATATATGTAGACGACATTTTGATTTGTTTTAAACAAGAAAGGGATAAAGAAAACATTCTAAAAATCCTGAAACAAAATTTTGAAATCAAAGACTTGGGAAATGTAAAACAGTACCTAGGAAAACAGATAGAAAGAGAAGAAGATGGAAGTTTCCTACTGAATCAAAATCACATGATTCAAGACATAACAGAAAAATTTGGACTAAAGGATGCAAAAACAGTAAAGTCTCCAATGGAAACTAAATTATCTCAAGAGATGAACAGTGAAAAAAATATGCTACCAAACAATGAAGAATACAGAACAGCAATAGGAAAACTACCATATCTAGCGACCGTTACAAGACCAGACATCGCAGCAGCAGTAGGAATCCTGAGTAGAAAGGTATCAAAACCAAATTAAGCTGATTGGAATGCCGTGAAGAGAGTAATACATTATTTGAAAGGAACTAGCAATGTTAAGCTGAAATTACCCACAGGTGATAATTGCATTTTAACCGGATATGTTGATGCAGATTGGGCTGGAGATCCAACTGACAGAAGATCTACCAGTGGACATATTTTTTTTCTCTCAGGTGGACCAATAAGTTGGACAAGTAAGAAACAGTCAATTGTGACACTATCTTCAACAGAAGCAGAATATGTTGCAGCGGCACATGCGAGTCAAGAAGTACTGTGGTTAAGACAATTGTTGACAGAATTAGGACAACCACAGTTGGAACCAACAAAACTAAAAGAGGACAATCAAGGATGTCTTGTTCTTACTCAGATGGAAAGAGTCAATCCAAGAACCAAGCATATTGATGTGAAATATCATTTATTGAGAGATCATCAGGATCAAGGAGTCTTGAAGTTGGAATATTGCCCTACTGAAGAAATGACAGCAGACATCTTCACGAAGGCGTTGAATGCTGATAAACATCAGAGACTAATAAAAAAGTTGGGTTTGATTGAATAAGTCCTTACTGTTGAGAAAGGGTGTTGGCATATGCATATGGGACTTATTATAAGGAAAAGGAGGACTTTATGCTGACCTGACAATAGATGGCGATGTTGTGTAACGTTTCCTTGCTTATTGTATAAGAAATAGTCTCACTTGTAGTTTTAGTTTTGTTTTTCCTGTTTTCCTGATGCAATGCTGGAATGACTGTGCATTTTTTCCTTTACCTCATGTTGTTAGAAGTAAAAGCTTGTTATCCCATGCAGCCTGCTCTGTGAAGTTTTCTACTGCAAAGGTGTGGATTCAGAAGCTGTGCAACAATAGCTACTGCTGGCAAAGGAGGTTTTGAGTAGCATCCATCGCGCTGGAAAACTGAACAAGCAGCTGAGACTGTGTGGCTTCTAATTGCTAGTGACCCATGGCGAGGTCGTGAACAACTTGGGTCAGGTTCATCACCTTATTGCATAGTGTGCCATTTGGGTCCATACTGGTGGGAGAGAAGAAAAAAAAAGTATTTGGGCCAATACGGTGCTAGTCACTACTCACGGACTTACCATGAGGCAAGATAGTCAAGAGGTCCAGGGTCAGTGCCAACAGGGCTCGTAGTAAAGGAGTGAGACAAAAGTGTAGTCAGGTAACAGTCCGAGGTCAGATAATGAGAAAGGTAGAGGAACGAGACAAAGGGATAAGTCAAAAAGGTAAATCTCAGGTTGACAATGGAGACCAGAATACAAGTCAGAGTAGAGGAAACACACACACCACATGAGCAAAGCTAAAATTGGCAAAAGTCTGACATTTGACAGAGTGCTAAATCGCCCAGAATGGATGACACCTTCAGGAGATCCCACAGACAAAGCAAGAGAGGAGGGGTGAGCTGTCAATCACAATATTAACACTTTCGTGTCAGACTGGGCGGTTGAGCTGTCACTGGCAATCCTGACAGCTCAATCAGCCCTCGATCTCCTAGAACATCAGAGTTGTCATTCACAGCGCCGCTATGACACCATAAGTTGTGAAATTGTGACATTATGTATTGCCCTATTATTAGTATTATTTGGTATTTTAGTATTTTTATTATCTGTGATTCACTATTACTTATGCACTGTATAGTGTATTATTTTGCACTAATAATCAGGCACAATAATGCAACTTTAATTACACATTGCAAAGCCTTATACCACCATACAATGCATCATCCAACAATTGTGCAGCCCTGCGACTTCTTATGCACGTTCAATGAAGCCTGGATGACTGTGTGAGTATGCAATAGGCATAAAACTGCTAAAATATCCTCAGTAACATTTCCTTATATCCAAGAGAAAAAGAGTGACATTGAACGAAGACCCAGCACATTCATTGTAAACTAGGTGTCGCACAGATAAGGTCGGCAGAGCTTGGATACATAATAGAAAAGTTCTGCATATTTGTGACTCTATTCAGTGGTTAATTGGTATTTCGATCCCTCAGTACATAATGCATTATAATACACCGAGGAGAAAGTAAGATAATATAATGAACTGTGTGTCTGCGCTTATTGCTTAATGTCTCCTATTACTCGGAATGCAAAGTGAAGCCACGTTCAATGATAATCATTAGCATTATACAGGCTTATGTGTTCACCACCACACTGATTCATTGCTCCATATACTGCAAAATACTAAAAGTTCACATCACCCTAAAAGCAATGGGGGGAGCAATAAAGGGAGCATGCGATCCCAAGCCGACAAGATAAACGAAGCGCACCATCATGTAGGGGACATCAGCCATATAAATATACTCCATTCTGCAGAAGCTGAATCTTTATCAAATATAATTATGGTGCTCACTGCACCCTGGTGTAGCCAGTAAGCTAGGAGCACCCCAGGTGTAACCAGGTAGCTCGGTGCATCCTGGGTGTAGCCAGGAAGCTCGGTGCACTCTGTGTGCAGCCAGAAAGCTCAGTGCACCTCTGGTGTAGCCAGGAAGCTCAATGAACCCAGGGTGTAGCCAGGAAGCTTGGTGCACCCCAGGTGTAGCCAGGAAGCTTGGTGCACCCCAAGTGTAGCCAAGAAGCTCAGTGAACCCCGGGTTTAACCAGGAAGCTCGGTGCACTACAAGTGTAGCCATGAAGGTTGGTGCACCCCTAGTGTAGCCAGGAAGCTTGGTGCACCCCGGGTGTAGCCAGGAAGTTTGGTGCACCCCAGGTGTACCCAGGAAGCTTGAGTGCAACCCCTGGTGTAGCCAGGAAGCTCATTGCACCCGGGTGTAACCAGGAAGCTCGGTGCACCCTGGGAGTAGCCAAGAAGCTCAGTGCACTCCAAGTGTAGCCAGAAGTTCAGTGCACCCTGGGTGTAGCCAGGAAGCTCAGTGCACCCCTGGTGTAGCCAGGAAGCGCGGTGCACCCCAGGTGTTGCTAGGAAGCTCGGTGCACCCCGGGTGTAGTCACGAAGCTCAGTGCACTGTTCCTTTTATGGGTTTTGCATGCCCTGCTTCCCTCACTGGTGACTGTCAATGTTGAATTTTCTGGGGTGAGACCTGTCTGCTGAGAAAGATTAGATGGATAGCGATGTGAATTACCATTGAGCAAAGAGGGACATGCAAAACAAATAGGCGGAATGATGCACTGAGCTTCTTAGCTACACCCAGGGGGCACTAAGCAGCCTAATTAGTATATATTGTGAGGATGTGGTCTCGCTTTTGTGCGACCGGAGGTAAGCAGGAGGGTGACTCTACTTAGTTCTTCAAGCAAGTTTATTTCCACTTCATAACGTGCTTTAAAACAGAAAAAAAAACAGCCTTCTCTGGCACAAAGTAACCAAAAAAACAGATATAAAGTCCTGGTATTCTAACCGAGTATTCTCTTCAGCCCACACACACTGGAGGTCTCCACACCTCCAGCCACTCACACCTGTGGTCAGCAGTAGGCTCATTTATATCCCAGACACCCAGCTAACACAGAACACATGACTGGTCATGTGGTAGTGACATCATCACAGGTCCTCAAACCACATACAAAGGTATAGTGATGCCACTACCCAGGGCTAACGTGTACTGGGCTACATAACAGAGACAAGGCATCTCTGAGCCAGATACCTCCCGTCTATTACACAACCCTTTGCCACTCTACATACCTCCCCCTTCTGCCTAAAGCCGTGGGGCTTGGCACTTTCTCCAACTAGACAAGGGATTCTTGAGAGGGCATCAGCATTACCGTGTAGCTTCCCGGCCCTGTGTTCTACCTGGAAACTAAAGTCCTGCATGGCTAAGAACCAGCGGGTGACCCTTGCATTTCTACCCTTGGTTTCCCTCATCCATCGGAGTGGGGCATGGTCAGATATTAACCTAAACTTCCGTCCCACTAGATAGTACCGTAAGGTGTCCACTGCCCATTTTATGGCCAATCACTCCTTCTCCACGACAGAGTAATTCTTTTCACACGAAGATAGCTTCCTGCTCAGGTAAAGGACTGGATGCTCCTCGCCATGTATCTCCTGTGACAGAACTGCTCCCAATCCGACATCTGAGGCATCTGTTTGAAGAATAAACTCTTTCTTAAAGTCTGGGGCTATCAGGACCGGTTGTTTACACAGGGCCCCTTTCATTTCTTGGAAGGCCAATTCTGCTTCTTCAGACCATTTAACCATCACTGATTTGGTCCCTTTCAGCAGATCAGTCAGAGGGGCAGCCCTCGTGGTGAAGTTTGGGATGAAGCTCCTGTAGTATCCCACAATCCCCAGGAAGGCTTTCACTTGCTTCTTGGACAACGGTCTTGGCCATGTTTGAATCGCCTCGA
Source organism: Oophaga sylvatica (assembly GCA_033576555.1). Classification (NCBI taxonomy): domain Eukaryota; kingdom Metazoa; phylum Chordata; class Amphibia; order Anura; family Dendrobatidae; genus Oophaga; species Oophaga sylvatica. Next base: position 2,984 of record JARQOD010010574.1, on the reverse strand, counting down.
TTTTATTGATTTGGGGTTTTATTCCACCACGACCTACCACATATCCAAGGTACTTGGCCTCTTCTTTCCCCAAGGCACATTTCTTTGGGTGTATTGTAAACCCTGCTTCCCTTAGAGCATCAAACACTGCTTGGACCTTTCCCAGATGACTCTCCCAGTCCGGGCTGAAAATAACGATATCATCCAGGTACGCAGCGGCGTATTGCTTATGAGGTGCCAGGATCCTATCCATGGCTCTCTGAAAAGTCGCTGGCGCTCCCTGCAGGCCAAACGGCATCCGGACATACTGGAAGCATCCGTCTGGTGTTGAAAACGCCGTTTTCTCCTTGGCTTCCTGGGCCATGGGAATCTGCCAGTATCCCTTCGTCAAATCCAAGGTGGTTATGTACCTGGCGGGTCCAAGTCTTTCGATGAGCTCATCAACGCGTGGCATGGGATATGCGTCGCACTTGGAGACCTCATTCAGCTTTCTATAATCATTGCAGAATCTCCATTCTCCATCAGGTTTTGGGACCAGGACGATAGGACTCGCCCAACCGCTCTTGGATTCCTCAATGACTCCGAGCTTCAACATACGCTCCACCTCCTTGGAGATTACTTCTCGACGGGCCTCAGAGATTCGATAGGGCTTCACGTTCACCCGCACATGTGGCTCTGTCAGAACTTCATGCTCTATGACCTTCGTGCACCCTGGCAACTCTGAAAACAGGTCCCTGTTCTTCTAGAGCAATTCCCGGCATTGCTGTTTCTGGTCCTTTGATAGGGTCTCTGCTATCGTAACCCCTTCAACGTCACCTTCTGAGTGGCCCAGCAAGCACGGAGTTACAGCGGACTCTCTATCATGCCATGGCTTGAGGAGGTTGACATGGTATACCTGGTTTGGTTTCCGTCTTCTGGGTTGGTAAATCCTATAGTTTACTTCACCAAGCTTCTCCATCACCTCATACGGCCCTTGCCATTTGTCCAAGAACTTGCTTTCCACGTCGGAACTAGCACGAGCACTCGGTCTCCGGATTGAACTGTCTCACTCTGGCTGACCGGTTGTAAACCCTGGCCTGGGCTTCTTGTGCCTGGAGGAGGTGTTCCTTCACGATTGGCATCACCTTCGCAATCCTCTGTTGCATCAGGGCCACATGCTCAATAACGCTTCGGTGGGGTGTAACTTCGGCTTCCCAGGTTTCCTTGGCGATATCCAGGAGACCTCGCGGATGTCGGCCATACAGAAGCTCAAACGGTGAGAACCCCGTGGAGGCCTGTGGAACTTCACGGATGGAAAACATCAGGTAGGATAAGAGACAGTCCCAGTCTCTACCGTCTTTCTCTATGGCTTTTCTTAGCATGCTCTTTAGGGTCTTGTTAAATCTCTCCACAAGGCCATCTGACTGAGGATGGTACACCGAGGTCCTCAACTGGGAGATTTGCAGGACCCTGCACAACTCCTTCATCACTTTACTCATGAACAGTGTCCCCTGGTCGGTCAGGATCTCCTTCGGCAAGCCTGTCCGGGAAAACACATGTACCAACTCGCGGGCTATACTCTTCGCTGAAGAATTTCTCAGGGGAATTGCCTCTGGATAGCGTGTGGCATAGTCCAGGATGAATAATATATACTGATGGCCCCGGGCTGATTTAACTAGGGGACCGACCAAGTCCATGGCAATTCTCTCAAATGGCACTTCAATAATGGGCAATGGCACCAGGGGGCTCCGTAAATGAGAGGTAGGGGCAGTTAACTGACATATAGGGCAGGACCTGCAATAGTTTACTATCTCCTGGTGACACCCAGGCCAATAGAATCTTTGAATAATCCGTTCCTGTGTTTTGTCTACCCCTAGGTGTCCCCCAAGATGTGTGAATGGGCCATGTCCAACACCTTCCGTCTATAGTACCCGGGCACTAGCAACTGCTCCACCAACTCTTCCTTTATTTTCGTGACCCGATACAACAGCTCCCCACTCAGCATAAAGTATGGAAATCTGGTGTCGGCCCCCGGTTCCTGTTCAACCCCATCAATGACAGTGACATTGTTGAATGCTTCCCTCAGAGTTGGGTCCCTGTGTTGGGCAGTCCAAAATTCTCACTGGCCACCCCTAACTCTGGAATGTCAGATACAGGAGACACTTCTTCCTCATCTCCTACCAGGACACAAAAAGGAAACCTGTCTTCCTCTGGGTATGGCGCTACCTTATTAGGGCTTACTGGTTCCTAGTCTTGCTAGTGACCTCAGCAGACTTTCCCCACAGATCCCAGAATAAACAAAAATCCCGGTCTATAATTATAGGGTGCAATAAGTCCTGAAACAACCCGACTTCATGGGACTCAGTGCCTGCGCAGTCTCAATGTCCACTCTGGCCATAGGGTAATGCTTTGCATCGCCGTGGATGCATTGCACGCCGACCTTTTTCCCCGGGAGTAGTTTGAGAGGCAGATTCGCCCTCACCAGGGTCACTAGGCTCACGGAGTCCGGCAGCGCCGTTACTGCTCGACCGTTCACCCTCACGGGACATGCTTGAGGCCCTCGTTAAGGATAGAATTCACACTGCAGACTGGATTGGCATTTGAATGAGATACGATGTCCCATGCTGCAGTCCATCTGCTCGGTAGTCTGGGGACACCGCGCAGCTATATGTCCTGGCCCGTGACACCTCCAACAGATAACATCACCCGTAGGGACCTTGGGCACACCTCCCCCGCCCCTTTTGACCTTGAAGCGCCACCCCTTTTTGGGACTCCGCCCCTGCGGGACCCCCAGTACGGAATGGGATGCTTCCCAAGGCACCTTCCATCCCCTGGTACCTCTCGACCAGTCTGACCAGTTCATCGGCACTCCGGGGATCACCCTGGGCAACCAAGTCTGTAGGGGCCGGAGGGAGTGCACAAAACCGATCCATTATGACTCTCTCTACCATCTGTGTCGGCGTAGCGGACTCTGGCTGTAGCCATTTCTGGACGAGGTGCAGCAGGTCAAAACATTGGGAACGCAG
>JARQOD010010573.1:0-26832 GCA_033576555.1 Oophaga sylvatica | reverse complement strand
TGGAGGCAGCGGACTTTTTGCCGTTCACCGCGGGGAAAGCTGAATTACTGCCCCCCAGTAAACGGGGAAGTGTAGACTGTGAAACAGCATTTCCCGAGAAAAATGGCGGTTTGAAACCCGGGGTGAAAAGAGAACGGGGTGGAGGCAGAGGACGTTTGCCTTTCACCAGCCGGGGGGAAAACCTGACTTTACTGAACCCCAGTAAACACAGGAGCAGTGTAGGATGTGTAACAGCACTTCGGAGAAACAAGGGGCGGTGTTGAAACCCAGGGATGAGAAGAGAACAGGGTGGGGGCAGCGGACTTTTTTGCCGTTCACACGCAGGGGAAAAGCTGACATTAAAAACCCAGTAAACCGGGGAAGTGTAGACTGTGCAAAACAGCACTTCCGAGAAACAACTGGCGGTGTTGTAACCCGGGATGAGAAGAGAACGGGGTGGGGGGCCCACGGGGGGGGATGTTTGCCGTTCACACGCGGGGAACAGCTGACTTACTGAACCCAGTAACACAGGAGCAAGTGTAGACTGTGCTAACAGCACTTCCGAGAAACCGGGGGTTTTTGTACCCAGGGATGAAAAGAGAACGGGGGGGGCGCAGGACTGTTTGCCCGTTCCCAGCGGGGGAACAGTGACATTACTGAACCCAGTAACACGGGAGCAAAGTGTAGACTGTGAACAGCCTTCCGAGGAAAAACTGGCGGTGTTGTAACCCAGGGGTGAGAAAGAAAACAGGGTGGAGGCGCAGGACTGTTTCCCCGTTACACAGCAGGGGAAAGTGCATTACTGAACCCCCAGTAAAACAGGGCAAGTTTTAGACGTGTAAAGCATTTCCCGGGGGAAACAACTGGCGGTTTTTGTACCCAGGGATGGAAGAAAACAGGGTGGGGGCAGCGGCGTTTCCCCGTCACACAGCAGGGGAAAGCTGACATTATAAACCCCCAGTAAAAGGAGCAAGTGTGCTGTGTAACGCATTCCGAGAAACAACTGGGGTGTTGTAACCCAGGGGGAAGAGAACAGGGTGGAGGCGCGGGTTTTTTTTTTTTGCCGTTCAACGGGCAGGGGAAGTGACATTACTAAACCCCCAGTAAACAGGAGAAGTGTAGACGGCAAACGCATTTCCGAGAAAAAAACTGGCGGTGTTGAACCCCCGGTGAGAAAAACAGGGGGGAGGCAGCAGGACTGTTTCCCTTTCACCAGGGGGGACGTGACTTACTGAACCCCGTAACACGGGAAAAAAAGTTAGACTGTGCAAACCCGTTTTTCCCCAAAGGAAACCCAACTGGCGGTTTTTAAAACCCCAGGGATAAAAAGAGAACAGGGTGGAGGCAGCAGGACTGTTTGCCTTTCCCACCAGCGGGGAACAGCTGACTTAGCCCCCCATTTAAAGGGGAAAAAAAGTGAGACTGTGTAACGGCACTTGGGAAAAAACAACGGGCCCGGTGTTGAAACCCCGGGGGTGAGAAGAGAACGGGGGGGCCCCGCAGGACTTTTCCCCCCTTTCCCCCCCAGCGGGGAACAGCTGCCCTTTAAAAAACCCCCCAGAAACAGGAGCAAGTGAGACTGTGCTAAAGCACTTCCAAGAAACAACTGGCGGTGTTGAAAACCCGGGATGAGAAAAAAAAAGGGTGGAGGCAGCAGGAGTTTCCCTTTTCACACAGCGGGGGAAACCCGGTGACATTACTGAACCCCATTTAAACACAGGAGAAGGAAAGACTGTGCAAAACCACTTCCGAAAAAAAAAATGGGGGTTTTTAAAAACCCAGGGATGAAAAGGGCCCAGGGTGGAGGCAGAGGACTGTTTGCCGTTCCACAGGGGGGAACAGTAAACTTACAAACCCCCCAGTAACACAGGACAAGTGTGATGTGCAAACCAGCATTCCGAGCTACAATGGCGGTGTTGACCCCCAGGGATGAAAAGAAAACGGGGTGGGGGGCGCGGACTTTTTCCCGTTCACACAGCGGGGGGGCACCCGACATTATAAAACCCAGAAACCCCCGGGAAAAAAGGGTAGATTTTGTAACAGCATTTTCCGGTTTAAAAAGGCGGTGTTGTCCCCCCGGGATGAAAAGAAAAATGGTGGGGGGCAGCGGGCTTTTTCCCGTTACCCCGCAGGGGCCCAGCTGACATTAAAAAACCCCCCAGTAACACGGGGGGAAGTTACCCTGTGTTAACAGTTTTTCCCCGAGTACAATGGCGGTGTTGTACCCCGGGGGATGAAAAGAGAACAGGTGGAGGCAGCAGGACTTTTTGCCGTTCACAAGCAGGGGAACAGCTGACTTTTAAACCCCCCAGTAACCGGAGAAAAGGGTAGACTGTGCTAACGCACTTCCGAGCTACAACTGGCAGTGTTGAAACCCCGGGGAAAGAGAAGAGAACATGGTGGGCGCAGGACTTTTCCCGTTCACCAACAGGGGAACGTGAATTATTGAACCCGTAAACAAAGGCAAGTTAGACTGTGCAAACCCGCCTTTTCCCGGAAAACAACGGGGGGTTTGAAACCGGGATGAGAAGAAAAAAGGGTGGACCCCAGCAGGATGTTTGCCGTTCACACCCCGGGAAAAAACAGCTGACAAAAAGAACCCCATTTAACACGGGGAGCAAGTGTAGATGAAAAACAGCACTTCCAAGCAAAAAACGGCCCCGGTTTTTGGGAAAACCCAGGGTCAAGGAGGTTTTTTTAAAACTAGATGAAGTTTTTTCCCCTTTTTCCCGTAAAAATTTAAAAAAATGTTTTATACTCCAAACAAAAAAAAAAAAAACCCTTTTAGTACCATAAATGATGTTTTACTTTAAAAAATATATTTTAAAATTAATAATTGACAAACTAAAGCATACATTAACATGTTAAAAAACAATGCAAACCAAATAAAATCGGTAAATAATCTGTATACGGTTTTAAATAAAAAAATACAAATAATACGATCCTTTAAAATTTATTTGGAAAAAAACAGTATGTAACCATTTTCTTTTTCGGGAAAAAAACCCTAAAAAGTTTTAAAAATTTCTAAAATTTCATAGTAAAAACTTGGGTAATATGTGCCCAAAATTTATTTAAAAAAAAAAAACCCTTTAAAAAGTGCATTTGTGAAAACAGTATTTTTGCCTGTGGGGGGGCTTGCCCCGCAGAAAGGATAGAAAAAGGTTTATATAGATGACACGCTCCCACAGTGGTGGGTTTGGGGTTTTAATAAAGTCCCCCCAAAAAAGGGTGCTTTTTTACTACATCCCCTTTTTTTTTTATGCTTTCAAAAAAGGGTTTTTCGTGCATGTTTTTGCGCCTTTGTTGGACGCCCCGGGGCGGCTTCCTGCTGTGAGCGTGGGGGATTGGAGGTCTGTGCGTTTAAAACGCGACTCCTTTTTGGGGTTTTTCATGTTTCATCGCAAGCGTACCGACAACCCAAAGGCTTTTTTTCTGATGCTTTTTTTCCCCCTAAACATGCCCTATGATGAAAATACACGGGTGTCCCCTATTCATAAAGCTAAAAAAAAAAAGGGGTGGAGGTGTGGGCCCCGCTGTTTTGTTAAAGGAAAGGGATTATATCGCATTGTACAGGTGTCGCTATTCAGTCTGAAAAATTTGATATCAATTTACTATTCTACAGTTGTGTTCTTTCACCCCCCCTTCCCGGGATTTTTTTTTGCTATTGTGATATCACTATTGACTTTACCCGGTAATGCATGATTTTTGGGTTTGCGATTTCATGTTACTGAAGGACCCCTTTTGATATGGGCTGTTAATTTCTAAACAAATTTTTTTTTTTTTTAAAAAACCAAATAAAGTAAGTTGAAGAGGACTATTCCCCCCCTGCAAATTTTTTTACAATATTCAGGGGTAATCAGTCCCTTAAACAAATTGGAATTTTTTTTACTTGTTGCTTTTATTTAAAGGGAAGAAAACCCCCAAATATAACCCCTTTTTATGCAGCAGGGTTTTCAAAGTTAACCCCCCATTTTTCCTTTTCCAAACCCCCGCAGTATTTTTGGGATCATGATTGGGGAGTTGGAATTTTTTAAAAAATGGAGTGACAAAGGGGTTTTTATCAGTATCCAAAAAATAAGTGGCTTTGTGTTTGCTTTTTTTTTTAATGTGCTTTCTGTAATAAAATGCACAAAATTTTTTTTTTACAGATTTGTGACCCAAAAACAAATATTTTTGGTTTTTTAAAAAAGCGTTTTTAAAAATTTTAAACTTAGAAAACATTGGGGTAGCTCATATTATGTGTAAACACTAGACACTTTGGTGTCATGTTTTTTTTTACCCTGATTAAAAGGGGGGGTGCAGTAATTTTTGCCGACCCCACAGCCGGGGAAAAGGGGGGTTACTGAAAACCCCCCAAAACATGCGATTGTTTTATCTGTGCATCAACTTCTGAGCACAATGGCGCTTTTGAACCCCGGGGTCAAGGAGGGTGTAGGCATAAAATATTAGTTATTGCCTTGTTGTGGCCTTTGCAAATGTTGTACTTCAAAAAAAGAAAAAATGAATTTTTTATCAACAATAAAATGAAAAATTTTAAATTACAAGAAAGAAAAATATTTATATTTGCAGTCCTCTGTGGTTGATAACGTTTAATGGTAACTGAAAATATGGTAACAATTTCAAGCTTTCGGACTACTCGGTGTCTTCATCAGGCTAAGAGTTAAAGCCAAAAATGAAGATCACATTTTCCACACAAAGGACAAAGGAATAGCTAAGACAAGTGAGGGGGGGACAAGTAGGGGAGACCGGCAAAAAAAGGAGAACAAGGATGAATTATCAGCGCACACAATCACAGATAAATTAATGAATTTACTGTGGCAAAAGACTTTTGTATGCCCGGCATAGCATCATGGAATGGAATTACTGGTATTAAAATATAACTTCAAATATGAGAAACGTACAAAGGTTTCGAATATAAGCTCATCATGCCTTTGACACTGTTAGTAAATGGAATGAATGATACTGGTTTTATGTCATTCTTATCAATTAAGGGAATCTGCGTCTATGCCCTTCCAGGGTCATGAAAACCCAAAAAAATACGCCAATGAGAGGGCAATCAAACTTTCTACCCTTTAAACTAGGAACGTTCCAATTTTATGTTCACCCCTGTGAAAATAAGCCGTTCTGTACACGTCACTTATGTCTTCCTATTACACTTTCCTGTGTCCTGTTGTGTATAGAAATAGTGATGCTTAATTTTTTTAGTTAGTTTTCCCTGATGAAGAGACGTGAGAGCCTTAAAGCTTGCAATTTGTTTCCATCTTTTCAGTTTATCCATTAAAAGGTATCAACCACTCTGACTTGAAGTCTAAATATTTTCTATCTACTGGCTACCGGTACAAAGTTTCAATGTTTTTAATTTCAAGAAGGAAAAATAAAGAAAATAGAAATATAAACGCATTATGCACATGCCAAAAATAAATGGAACAACACAACACCCAAAAAATTGGTAACAAAAAATTTGTGTTGAAATTTAAGAATAAAAGTCCTTTTTTTTTTTATGAATAATGCTTAAGGAACGCTATGTTAAACCATAACATGTGAAGACAATGGATTTTGTATAGTCACCCTCTTCATCGCAAATTTTTGTGACGCACAGACATTTCAATTATTTAAGTTCATAAAAACTTAACTTTTATAGCATGTATGACATGTCCAGCATGGACTCATCAATGTGATTGATGCCTTGTACTAAAAATAACCATTTAAAAAAAACATTAGGCATTGTTTGTCAACAATTTAAGTGTGTGCCTGCAAGTGTAGGTGAAACAAAGGCTACGGATAGCAAAGGTATATTTTTTAGTCTGTATCAGACGGGGGACAGCTCTGATGGGTAATGCCGTGTTTACTGTAGTCAATAAAGTCTGCGGCTGAAATCATGCATTTTTTGCTTGTAGGTGTTGAAGGGGTTTAAAAAAATGTCGGTTGCGCAAAATTTATCCGTCAACAATACCTTCCCACGTCACGCGTGGGTGGTAGCGTTTTTGGGGATTAGCTGACTATCAAATGTGAGGTTAGGCTGGTTATTGCGCATAGGGCGCAAAAAAAAAATCAGCCGTAATAATTTAATGTGTTACTCCACCTATGAAAAAAAAAAATTAGTTCCCTCTTTAACAATGTACAAGACAACAAGCCTAATGGTGACGCTGACTTAATGAGATACAGTATTACATCAACCCTTGCCATGAGTAACTATGCACTGTGATATACCCTTTTACCAGTATTAATTTATTCTTGTGGTTGTTTAACAGCACTTGCCCGGGATAACTACCTATTGTCAGTATGCATGAGCACTTTTTAGATGTAATAATTTATTATGGACATTTTTTACCATGTTTACATGCTGGCCATTTCATATATGGTGTTTGAAGTTACAGTTGCATCAGTTGTGTATTTTATAAGTCTGTCATAAAAAAACTCGTGATGTGAGATGAGGATTTAATGATTCGTACATCCATTGACTGCATTATCTTACAGGTACGATTAAAGTTCCCTTAAAAAAGCATTAATTTCATAAGTCTGAAATGTACTTTTATGCATTTTTTTCAAAATGTGAAGGTAGACTTTTTTATTTTTTGTTACCATTTTTAATAGCATGTGCCGATATGCGCTGGAGACAAATTATTATTTGTCCATATTTGTCATAAAAATTTATATTCTAGGCCTGCAAAACTTTCACAATTTCATGTTTTCAGCATAACAAGCAGGGTGCGGCCTCCCTATTTGGAGCTTTGGTCATGTGTTTTTTGTCCATGTGTCGGGAACGGAGACTTCTTCCCGTTGACACGCGGGGAACAGTGGCGTTACTGAACCCCTAACGTAGGCTTGTGTTTTGTTCTGTGGAACGCATTCTGAGCAGCAACTGGCAGGTTGGACCCCAGGGAGTAGGTTCAGGTGGTAGAAAGATGAACATAACAGGAGACAGGATAACGTTGCGAACCAGTTATTTAATCTGAAAACGGACAGACAAAAAATTTGGCGAGATCCATGCCTTGTTCATTTTAAAGAAAAGAAACCCCGGGTTTTACATTATCGGAGGATAGTCGCATGCGAGGGGTTGTTAGTACACCACCTGCAGCACTAAAGCGCGCTCCGATAATACCTGGCAGCAGGGCAAGCCAGCCCCTCCAATGCATACTGGCTAAGCTTGGCATGTATCCAGCTTAGAGACCCAAACTTGAATGGGGAAGAGCCATCTTGGGTACCTGAGAGGCAAGCCAAGTAGTCTGTCCCCCTCTGCGGTACGTTGCCTCCGCTGATGGAGCCCTCTGGAGGTGTAGACATTTGTGGCGCTCCACAAACTTTGCCACATTTTACATCTGGTCTTTCCCGTGCAGAGGCACTGCGTGTGCTCCCTCTTGTTTCCCAGAGCTCTTCATGCCTCGACGCCAGAGCTGCTTTGTAAAGCATTTAGCAGCAGCAGTGTCTCGGCAGCAAGGTAGAAATTAGGGATTGCACCAGGTTCTTGGTACTCCCGCATTTTACGCTGGTTAAACGGTGGTGATGGGCTTTTGAGTTTGTCCCGGTAGCGAGGGTCTAGGAGGGTGTCACCCAAAAAATCAGCGTCGTGGAATGTGGGGGATGCGGCGGTGTTTCTTGGCACTGCCGCTGAAATAACCATGTGCTGCAGACTCCCAACGGCAAAGAAACGCTGTCCTCTGCAAGAGGGTTATCTCTGCCTGCTCTGCTTTCACCCCACCCTCGCTCTACAACGACTAGAGCGTTTTTGTACCTCCCTCTGGAGCGATGTTTCCCCTCCTCCTTTGATCCTCCCCCTCATCCTCCTCACAAAGTGACCCCTGCCCAGCCCTTTGTGAGGAACCCCCGTTGCGCTGATTTCCAGAGGTGATGGAATTTGTGACTCCTCATCCTCCACCTCTTCCAAAACCTCATCCCTTATTGCTTGCAGTGTTTTTTGAAGCAGGCAGATAAGGGGGACAGTCAGGCTGACTAGTGCATCATCTGCACTCGCCATCCCGTTGACTCATCAAACGCACGCAAAACGTGGCACATGTCCTTCATAGTGGGGCCCCCCATTAATGGTGAAGTGTGGCGGCGCAAATTGCGTGTTGGGTTGCGCCTGAGCAGCTGATTATCCATAACTGCTGGCTGCTGCTCCACAACCGCTCCAAAATATGTAACGTTGAATTCCACCTGGTGGATACGTCACATATGATGCGATGTTCAGGAAGGGCAATCTGGTTGCAGAGCTGCAATGCGCGATCTGGCCATGCTGGAAGTCGCAAGTGAGCGCACTCTAGGCGGACCTTGTGCGCAGTGCATCAAGATCCGGATAGTCCCTCAAAAAACTCTGCACGACCAAGTTGAGCACATGTGCCAGGGCATGGGATGTGAGTGAGGTTGCCAAGGCCCCGAGCTGCCACCAGATTTCGGCCATTTTCACACACTACCAAGCTGGCTGGAGTTCGCTGGCAAAAACCACACGTCGCTCTCCTGCTTGATGGCATTCCAGACCTCCTGCGCTGTGTGGCTTCGTTCCCCATGGGAATTTAAATTTTAGAACGGCCTGTTGCCGTTTGGCCATGGCTGTGCTCATATCGGTGCATCAGGTAAGCGTCCACGGGTCCATGTGGAGGTAGACCGTGACGGCTCCTGCAGCGATGATTCTGAGGAACTGGAGTAGGAGGAGGAGTCAATGTGGACAGATTTATTCCGGCAAACCTTGGAGTTGGGAGAACACGTACAGCGCCACTCGCAAAGATCTGTACCCGGCTCCACAACATTCACCCAATGGGCGTGAGTGAAAGGTATCGTCCTGGCCATGGGTACTGGTCCACGCATCGGTGGTCAGGTGGACCTTGCTACTGACGGCGTTTAGTAGCGCATGTTTAATTTTTGCCTCCCAAAATGCTTTTGCAGACCAGGGACGGCTTGCCTGCTGAAATAAAATCGGCTGGGCACATTGTATTGTGGGACTGCCAATGCCATTAATTCACGGAAACTGTCAGTCCCACCAGCCTGAATGGGCAGCTTTCAAAGGGACAGGGTTTTGCAATGCCAGCATTCAGAGCCTGTGCTCGTGGATGGTTTGCCGATTATGGCCGTCTTTTATCCCCTGCCTGTGCTACCGATGGCTGTTTTGTGGCCTGGGTGTGTGAGGATGACAGGGAACTTGCAGCTGGGGTGGAAATAACACTGTGTCTCTGGACAACAGTGACAGAGGTTCTTCCATGGCGATCCTTTGAGGAAGCCGAACCAGCTGTGTGTGAACTGGAGGAAGAGGCTCCAACACGAGCTGAAGATGTAGGTGCTGCTGTAGGTTGGCCTACATCTCCAGTGTGTCTTTGTAACTCAACAAAGTGCTTTGACCGCACAATGATTTCCACATATTTGTTGTATTAAGGTTACTGACACTTTTACCTCTTTTAATTTTTTGATTACACAGCTTGCATTTTACATAGCAAATATCATCTGCAACTGTATCAAAAAAGGACCACGCAGAGCAAGTCCTGGGAGCGCCCGGTTTGGCTGTTGGAAGAGAACTGCTCCGAACGGGTGCCAAACTGGAGGCTACAGGCAAGCGAGTCTGCAGCCTACCTCTCCCTACTGTTTGGACCGTTGGTGCAATCTCTTCCTCAGAGCTGCTCCCACCACCTTCCTGGTCCTCACGCCATTTTGGGTCTTGGACCTCATCATCTCCACCACTACCCTCTTCCAACACCTGCTGTTGTTGGGTGGTCTGGCCAGCACCATGCTCAACAGAAACTGGCAACTGAGTCTCATCATCATCAGATGCGTTCTGCGGTTGTGCTGACCATCGGCACTGGCTCACCCGCCTCTTCAGATTCAGAGAGACACAGCTGTTGCGCATCATGCATACTGCCTCTTCTTCACATTCCAGAATGCTGCTTGGCTGGGCCCCTGTTTCCAAGCCAACAGATTCTGAGAACAGAAGCAGAGACTCAGCTGGCTCCTGTACAGAGCTCTCTGACTGCCTGGGCAATTTGGCAGGCGGTGAAGAGACTGATGGTTGTTCAACAGTGCTGTGGTCCTGAGAGGAGGTTGGAAGCTATTGAAGTCGATGCATTGGCTGCCATCCAACCAACAACGGCTTCAATTTGTTCTTCACGCAGCAGGGGGGTACGCTGAGCTCTACAAAAGTGCGCATAAAGGAACGCTCACGGGGAAAACTGGTGGATGCTGTATCACTGGGTGCGGCAGCAGCCACAGAATCCCACGTCCTCTCCCTGCTGCAAATCCACGGCCTCGACCACGACCACGTGCCTTACTCACTGACTTCTTCATCTTGGTAGACTGATAAAGAAAGTCAGAAAAGTTAAGGCCTAAGTGTGGTTATTCCTCACAGACTACAGTGAACCCTGCAGACAACTGTTCAGTATCTGTGAAAGGCCCCTTTGTGTACTTCTATAGTGTTTGCAAACCCAAAGTATTGTATACGGATGGAAGCGCGTCACACTAATAGATTAGATTTTTTTCCACTAAAATGGAGCAGCACAATTAGAGAAAAATGTGAAGGATGAGGCAGTGACACACCCCTCAGCAGACTACAACCGGCAGTGGTTGAAGAACAAACTGGAGCGTAATCTGCACTCACAAAATGAAAAGCTCACAGACTACAGTGAACACTGAAACACAACTGTTCTGTAGCTGTTAAAGGCCCCTTTGTGTACTTTATAGTGTTTGCAACCAATGTATTGTATACGGATGGAAGCGCGTCACACTAATTAGATTAGATTTTTTTCCACTAAAATGGAGCCAGCACCAATTAGAGAAAAATGTGAAGGATGAGGCAGTGACACACGCTCAGCAGACTACAACCGGCAGTGGTTGAAGAACAAACTGGAGCGTAATCTGCACTCACAAAATGAAAAGCTCACAGACTACAGTGAACACTGAAACACAACTGTTATGTAGCTGTTTTAAAGGCCCCTTTGTGTACTTCTATAGTGTTTGCAACCAATGTATTGTATACGGATGGAAGCGCGTCACACTAATAGATTAGATTTTTTTCCACTAAAATGGAGCAGCACCAATTAGAGAAAAATGTGAAGGATGAGGCAGTGACACACGCTCAGCAGACTACAACCGGCAGTGGTTGAAGAACAAACTGGAGCGTAATCTGCACTCACAAAATGAAAAGCTCACCAGACTACAGTGAACACTGAAACACAACTGTTCTGTAGCTGTTAAAGGCCCCTTTGTGTACTTCTATAGTGTTTGCAACCAATGTATTGTATACGGATGGAAGCGCGTGACCACTAATAGATTAGATTTTTTTCCACTAAAATGGAGCAGCATCAATTAGAGAAAAATGTGAAGGATGAGGCAGTGACACACGCTCAGCAGACTACAACCGGCAGTGGTTGAAGAACAAACTGGAGCGTAATCTGCACTCACAAAATGAAAAGCTCACAGACTACAGTGAACACTGAAACACAACTGTTCTGTAGCTGTTAAAGGCCCCTTTGTGTACTTCTATAGTGTTTGCAACCAATGTATTGTATACGGATGGAAGCGCGTCACACTAATAGATTAGATTTTTTTCCACTAAAATGGGGCAGCACCAATTAAGGAAAAATGTGAAGGATGAGGCAGTGACACACGCTCAGCAGACTACAACCGGCAGTGGGTGAAGAACAAACTGGAGCGTAATCTGCACTCACAAAATGAAAAGCTCACAGACTACAGTGAACACTGACACACAACTGTTCTGTAGCTGTTAAAGGCCCCTTTGTGTACTTCTATAGTGTTTGCAACCAATGTATTGTATACGGATGGAAGCGCGTCACACTAATAGATTTGATTTTTTTCCACTAAAATGGAGCAGCACCAATTAGAGAAAAATGTGAAGGATGAGGCAGTGACACACGCTCAGCAGACTACAACCAGCAGTGGTTGAAGAACTAACTGGAGCATGATCTGCACTCAAAAATCAAAACCTCACAGACTGCAGTGAACACTGACACACAACTATTCACTAAACTGTGAAAAGCTCCTTTCTGTACTTCTATAGTGTTTGCAACCAATGTATTGTATACGGATGGAAGCACGTCACACTAATAGATTTGATTTTTTTCTAATATAATGGAGCTGCACCAATTCCACTAAATAAAATAAATAAAAAAAAGAGTCAGTGACACGTGCAGATGCCCACAAACAGCGGTGGATGCAGAGCACAAACTGCAGCGTCACCTGCACTGTCACACACACACCTTGCACAGAGCTGTTAAAACAACACTGGCAAAATGAAGCTTTACACAGCGGTTGGTAAACTAGCCTGCCTCAAGCACAGTAGTACACAAAATCGCAATATCTAACTGTCCTCAGAGTCAGCACAGCAGCGTTCTGTCCCTTACTGAGTTCACAGCACAGTGACGCTAAAATGGCTGCGGCGCCTTTTATAGTGCATTCTGACATCATTTCAGCAGCCAATCACAGCCCATGCCATTAGTTAAGATGACCGCAGCATTACAGGATGTGCCCACACTTCGTAGGATTCCTCATTGGCTGACTAAAATCACATTGCCTCTCAAAGAATTATGGGAACTTCCGATTCCGGTATACGATATTGAAAAAGTATCGGAATTAAGTATCGGAATTCCGATAACGCGAATATCGGCCGATACCCGATACTTGCGGTATCGGAATGCTCAACACTAGTTCTGAACTGAAGAGCAATCAAATTTATAATCAAACACAGCAATAAAATCTCTAATAAAACAACAATAATATCGATATAACCGGTCCGGTGCTCAGTGCTGGAAAAAGTCTGCATCCCTTAGAGCCGTAAACTTCGCTCTACGTGCATTTATCAAATTGTCTTTAGTAAGTGGCCAGCTCCTCCCAGAGCCCATAGAAAAAAGCAACAGCAAGGCTTAGAATTTATAAGGAAATAATCCTTGACTAGATGCTTGTCTTACGTATGCTATACCTACTGCAACACCTCACCATAAACAAATTGCAGATAAGAGCGGTATAATTATAACAGAATGGAATAATTTTGAATTAACCTTGAAAAGAGAAGTTAACGTAAAGTAACAGTATCAAAGACTGTTATTTCATAAACCGTGCAGGTGAATATAGAGAAGAGTTTTGCATCTACTCAGACTGGTATGAAGGATAACAGGATCCTCTGTATTTACTGTACAAACTCTCTGCAGTGGCTGGGAAATCCTGTATGCAGTGTGAGAACTCACTATTAGTGTTGAGCGATACTGCTCGATATCTAAAAATATCGGATCGGAATGGTATCGCCGATATCACTAAATATCGTCGATATCCGATTCCGATACTGGAAGTCCATGTAAGTCTATGGGAACCAATATCGCAACTAAAAAAAACCTTTATTTCCTTGTAAACACTAAATATACACACATAGAATACATATATATATATATATATATATACATGTCATTGTGACATATATATATATATATATACATATTATGTATAGTTTATACACTTCTACATAGTAAAATATCTCTGATTCAATTGCCGGGTAAAGCCGGCTTCTGTGAAAAGACAGAAGCACCCGACATGAAATGACACTTGGTGTACATAGGGTTAACCATGTCTTTTCATGTCCTTTGCTATCTGATTTGCACAAACAATTACATCAGTCTATGTGTGCAAAATTTCACACCTGTAGGGGTTAATTAAAGGTGTAAATTCGTTGTAAAAAAAACAGACTTTTTTGCTACGAATTTACACCTTTAATTAACCCCTACAGGTGTGAAATTTTGCAACATAGACTGATGTAATTGTTTGTGCAAATCAGATAGCAAAGGACATGAAAAGACATGGTTAACCTATGTACACCAAGTGTCATTTCATGTCGGGTTCTGCATTTTCACAAAAGCGGCAATTGAATTAGCGGCTATTTACTATGTAGAAGTGTATGAACTATAAATATAAATATATATATATTATATATATATATGTGTCACAAATTCATGACATGTATATATATATATATAATATATATATATATATTATATATATATATTATATATGAGGTGTAAAATTGTTTAAAAAAATGCGTGGGCTCCCGCCCTATTTTCGCAACCAGACAGACAAAGCCAGCGAATGGGGGCAGATAATAATAGCCCCGAGAGGGACCATTATTTTTGGCCCCCCTGGCTACTAACATCTGCCCCCAGACACCCAGAAAAGACAAATCTATAATTAGATTCGCCCTTTCTGGCACTTTGCCCGTCTATTCCCCTTGCCCTGTAGCGGTGGCGAATGGGTTAATATGGGTTAAAGCCACATTGCCATTGAAAGGTGACCTTAAGCCAGGTTAATAATTGAGAGCTGTCAATTAGACAACTATCAATTATTAATCCTATTGCATGAAATAAAAATAAAACACACACACTTTAATTAAAAATCATTTTAATGAAATAAAGACACATGTTTTTGACCCTCTTTTATTTGACTGCAAAAACCATTTCCTGTAAAAAATAAAATAAAAAAGCAAAATTATTCTTACCCATCCCCTGCACGTCAGGTCCCACGGTGTAATCCTTCAGAAAGGGTTAATGTTTACTGCAGGGACCGCAGCTAATGCTGCAGCCTCACAGTAAACCCCAAATGGAATGAGCTCCTCTCCTGGCTGACAGGAGAGGAAGTGGAAAGCTTAATTGATTGCTTTCCACTTTCACTTCAGGTCAGCCAGGGACACAATCAGTGACGTCAGAGGGAACTGATTAACAAAATAGGGGTTCCCTTCGAATAAAAAATGGCGTGAGGTCCCCCTATTTTTGTTAACCAGCCAGATGAAGCAGCCCGCTGAGGCCTGGATTTTCAGGCTGTTAACCCCCTTCACCCCAAGGGTGGTTTGCACGTTAATGACCGGGCCAATTTTTACAATTCTGACCACTGTCTCTTTATGAGGTTATAACTCTGGAACGCTTCAACGGATCTTCGCGATTTCTGAGATTGTTTTCTCGTGACATATTGTCTTCATGATAGTGGTAAAATTTTTCCATATAACTTGATTTATTTATGAAAAAAACGCAAATATGGCAAAAATTTTGAAAATTTTGCAATTTTCAAACTTTGAATTTTTATTCCCTTAAAACAGAGAAATATGTCACACAAAATAGTTAAGAAATAACATTTCCCCATGTCTACTTTACATCAGCACAATTTGGAAAAACAAAATTTTTTTTTGTTAGGAATTTAAGGGTTAAAAGTTGACCAGCGATTTCTATTTTTACAACAAAATTTACAAAGCCTTTTTTTTTTCGGGACCACCTCATATTTGAAGTCATTTGAGGGGTCTATATAGCAGAAAATACCCAAAAGTGACCCATTCTAAAAAACTACACCCCTCAAGGTACTCAAAACCACATTCAAGAAGTTTATTCACCCTTCAGGTGCTTCCAGGAGCTGAAGCAACATGGAAGGAAAAAATTAACATTTTACTTTTTAGTCACAAAAATGATCTTTTACAAACATTTTTTTTTTTTCACAAGGGAAAAAAAGAGAAAAAGGACTGATAAAGTTGTTGTGCAATTTCTCCTGAGTACGCCGATACCCATATGTGAGGGAAAACCACTGTTTGGGCACACGGCAGAGCTCGGAATGGAAGGAGCGCAGTTTGACTTTTCCCAAACCAAAATTGGCTGGAATTGCGAACGGACGCCATGTACGTTTGGAGGGCCCCCGATGTGCCTAACAGTGGAAACCCTTCACATGTGACCCCATTTTGGAAAATAGACCCCCTAAGGAACTTATCTGATGTGTGGTGAGCACTTTGAACCTCAAGTGCTTCACGCAAATTTGTAATGTAGAGCCGTGAAGAAAAAAAATCATATTTTTTCCCAAACATGAGTTTTGTCCCAAAATTTTTTTTTCCAAGGGTAAGAGAAGAAATTGGACCACAAAAGTTGTTGTCCAACATGTCCTGAGTACGCTGATACCCCATATGTGGGGGGAACCACTGTTTGGGCGCACGGCAGGGCTTGAAAGGGAGGAGCGCCCTTTGACTTTTCCAAACCAAAATTGGCTGGAATTGCGAACGGACGCCATGTGGTTTGGAGGGCCCCTGATGTGCCTAAACCCGTGGAAACCCCCCACATGTGACCCCATTTTGGAAACTAGACCCCTAAGGAACTTATCTAGATGTGTGGTGAGCACTTTGAACCCTCAAGTGCTTCACGCAAGTTTGTAATGTAGAGCCGTGAAAGAAAAAAAATCATATTTTTTCCACAAACATGATGTTTTAGTCCCAAATTTTTATTTTCTCAAGGGTAAGAGGAGAAATTGGACCACAAAAGTTGTTGTCCAACATGTCCTGAGTACGCTGATACCCATATGTGGCGGGAAACCACTGTTTGGGCGCACGGCAGGGCTTGAAAGGGAAGGAGCGCCGTTTGACTTTTCCAAACCAAAATTGGCTGGAATTGCGAACGGACGAATGTCGCGTTTGGAGGGCCCCTGATGTGCCTAAACAGTGGAAACCCCCCACATGTGACCCCATTTTGGAAACTAGACCCCTAAGGAACTTATCTAGATGTGTGGTGAGCACTTTGAACCCTCAAGTGCTTCACGCAAGTTTGTAATTTAGAGCCGGAAGAAAAAAAATCATATTTTTTTCCACAAACATGATGTTTTAGTCCCAAATTTTTTTTCCCAAGGGTAAGAGGAGAAATTGGACCACAAAAGTTGTTGTCCAACATGTCCTGAGTACGCTGATACCCCTTATGGGGGGGGGGAACCACTGTTTGGGCGCACGGCAGGGCTTGAAAGGGAAGGAGGCCGTTTGACTTTTCCAAACCAAAATTGGCTGGAATGCGAACGGACGCCATGTTGCGTTTGGAGGGCCCCTGATGTGCCTAAAAAAGGGAAACCCCCCACATGTGACCCCATTTTGGAAACTAGACCCCTAAGGAACTTATCTAGATGTGTGGTGATCACTTTGAACCCTCAAGTGCTTCACGCAAGTTTGTAATGTAGAGCCGTGAAGAAAAAAAATCATATTTTTTCCCCAAACATGATGTTTTAGTCCCAATTTTTATTTTCTCAAGTGTAAGAGGGGAAATTGGACCACAAAAGTTGTTGTCCAACATGTCCTGAGTACGCTGATACCCCATATGTGGGGGGAACCATGTTTGGGCGCACGGCAGGGCTTGAAAGGGAAGGAGCGCCGTTTGACTTTTCCAAACCAAAATTGGCTGGAATTGCGAACAGACGCCCATGTCGCGTTTGGAGGGCCCTGATGTGCCTAAACAGTGGAAACCCCCCACATGTGACCCCATTTTGGAAACTAGACCCCTAAGGAACTTATCTAGATGTGTGGTGAGCACTTTGAACCTCAAGTGCTTCACGCAAGTTTGTAATGTAGAGCGTGAAGAAAAAAAAATATTTTTTCCACAAACATGATGTTTTAGTCCCCAATTTTTATTTTCTCAAGGGTAAGAGGAGGAAATTGGACCCCAAAAGTTTTTCCCCCAAAATTTGCCCCAAAAACGCTGCCCCCCCTATTTGGGGGGATCCCTTTTTGGGAGGGGGCCCCGGGCTCAAAAAGGGAAGCAGTGATTTTTTGGAATCGGACTTTGATGGAAAGTTGGGGCGTCATGTTGTTGCCCCCCCCCTGATTTGTCCAACCCCGGGGAAAAAACCCCTGTCCGCGGTTTTATGATATGTTACGATGCCCTAAACTTTTTTTAAAAAGAAAAACCCACCTATCCCCAAAAAAATTCAACATCAGCATTTTAAAATATAAAATAATTTACCTGCACGATATCCTTTTGAACTCAGGGTTAATTTTGAGGACTTGCCCCCTTTTCACGGAAAAAGAGGGGGGCCGGGGGGTTTTAACCTGCCCCAAAAACCCGGGGGCCTTTTTTCCCCCCCTTTGGGGTACTGATAAGGTTCAGGGGGCCCAAAAGTCCCACCAAACCCCCTTTTCCTATCATTTTGAACCCTTTTAATCATCCTAAGAAGGATTTGATTCCCCCCAAAAGGGGGGGGGGATCTCTGCAAAAACCCGATTAATATAAGAAACGGGAGAAAAAAAAACCCCCTTCATACACCTCAAACAAAAAAGGGAAAACAAAAAGGGATCGGGGTAAAAAACCCCCAAAAAGGTTACCCAAAAAAAACAAAGGAGCCTTTAACTTAATTTCTAAAAGATAAAATCCTTTTGTGGTCGCATGAAAAATTTCACGGGGAACTCCCCCCCCCACGGGGACAACGAGTTTTTTAAAAAAAAACCCAACAACAAAAAATTTAAATTGCGCCGGGAGAAAACTGCACCCCGCCCAGAACGAGCACAAAACCCCAATTTAACCCCCTTTAAGGGCCCAAACCCCCCAAAAAACCCCCCGGGGCAACTCAGTTTTGGAAGTCAGAATGGGAAAACCGCAACGATTTTGTGGCGATGCCACTGACAGTACCCCCCCTTCTAGGGGGGGGCCTCCGGACCCTGGGGGGGGGTTTTTTCCCCGGGGGTGAGTTCGTGGAAGGTCCGCACCAAACGATCTGCGTTATGTCAGACGCAGCCCCACGTCCTCCCCTTTGGAATCCCCCTTCCAAGCACCAAGTCTGAAAGGGCCCGGCATTCAGAGGGTGAGTCAATGTTTTTGACACTGGAAACTCCAAGTTCCCCTTGACCCCATGGAGGAGGAGGTGAGGGTGGTTGCCCTGGTGCCCGTACCTCTTAAGTAATGACTTGGGAACAAAATTGTGGTTTTAAAAACTTTGGAGGGAGGTCCAGACGAAAAGCCCGGGTTTAAAATTGGGGGAAAATTGACCCTGTAGGCCCGATGAATCTGGGCCCCAGATTCCGGGGGGGAAAACCTTTAAGTTTTATATTCCTGGTAGCCCCCCCCCCGATCGTTCCCCTTTAAGATCTGGCCCAAAAAACTCCCCCCCTAAAAGCCATTTTTTAAAAGGGTTTCCCCCATACACTCAGTTATTCAAACCCTCTCCACACGAAGCAAGTAAAGGGGAAAAAAACGCTCCTCCCCCCGGGGAACCCCCCAAAAGGGCCCCCCCCCCATTGAATGCCCCCAAAAACTAAAAAACCCCATATCCCCAAAAAAAGGGGGACCCCCATTTGGAAACTCGCTCCGCCTGTTGTTAAGAGCAAAACCCCCCCAGGGAAAGAAAGAAACCAGTCCCCTGGTTCTCTGAAAAAAAACACCGAGATAAGTCTCTGGGCTTTGATTCGGGCCCTCTGTCTGCCCAGGGTTCCCGGAGAAAAGCCGGGGGGAAAAAAAAAATTTGCACCCCCCGACTAAAAAAATCCCCCCCAAAAAACTTGGGCACAAAATGAGACCCCCTATCTGACACCACATCAGAAGGCAACCATGAAGTCTCACAAAACTCCCCCCCAAAAAAAAACCTGCCCAGGTTTTAGCTTTTGGGAGGGCAGGAAGGCAAGAAAAGGCCTCTTTGAACCCCTTTAAAACACCAGTATGACAGTCTTCCCCGCGACTGAGGAAGGAAACCCGGTGAAGTCCTGCCCCCAAAAGGGGTCCCCCGGCGTCCGGGGAATTTCAAGGGAAGAGGGTTCCCCGACGGGAGGGTTTTGGGGGGCTTAGAGCGAGCAAAAAACCCCCCAGGGCGCCAAAAGTTAAAAAAATCTTTATTAAAAGTTAGGCCACCCCAAAAACCCGGGGGGGAAAAGGGGATCTAAAGTGCCTTACTCCCCCATTCCCCCCAAAGCAGGAAAATTTGATGTGCCTCAATAACCTTTTTCTCAACTGATTTGGGGGCAAAATCTCCCTGGAGGGCCCCCCCGGGGGTCCCCCCGGGCCCCCAACACCTCCCCCCCAAACTCAGAAAAAATACGCCGCCCTACCACCCCCCCCCGAAGGGTAGGAATCGGGTACCATTTTCCCGGGGCCCCCGGGGGAAAAAAAGGGGAAAGGCATCCCTTTAAATTTTTTGATCCCGGGCGATAAGTGACAACAAAATTAAACCCCCAAAAAAAACGACCAGGTTGTCTGGAATTCAGACGTTACAGTTCCCAAAAAAAGCAGGGGTTTTTGTGATCAGTAAAGACCGGGGACCGGGGGGAAACCCCCCCCAAAAAAAAACGCATTCTTCAAAAAACCCCAAAAAAAGGGGCCAAAAAAACCCATTGCCCCCAAACATAATCCCCTTTTTTCGGGGACAAATTTTTTTTAAAAGAAGCGCACGGATGCCCCTTTTTTAGGGACGGCCCCCGGGCAATATTTCCCCCCCCCCCGTCAAAGCGGGTTTCCCCCTCCACAAACCCAAGGTGTGAGCATTGGTTGGATGAGAACGGTGCCGAAGCAAAAAATTTTTTCAAAAAGGGGGAAAAAAAATGGCAAGCTTTGTCCGACCATTTTTTAAAAAAACCGCCTTTTCTTGTCCCGTCAGTGAGAGGTTTGACAACAGATGAGAAATTACAAAAAAAAATTTTTGGGGGTTTTTGTAGTTGGGCAAACCCCAAAAAAGTGCGACCTTTAAAAATCTTGGGGGGCCCCTTCAAGCACTGCTCTCCCCTTTTTAGGGCCCAAACCCGGAAACGGGGGTGACACAAAAACCCCAAAAAAAATAAAATTTCCCGTACGGCGAAAACCATTTTTTCCCGTTTGGCGTATAGTTTATTGTTTTCGAAAGATTTTGAAAAAAAACCGTCTCATTTGCTCCTGGTGAGACACAAGAGGGGGTTGAAAAATTTTAAAATTTTCACCCAAAAATAAAAAACCCCCAAAAAACCGCCCCCCCAGATGACGAAAAATGTCATTAACAAAAGTTGGAATACGGGGGTGCATATAGCCCAAAAAAGGGATAAAAAGGTTTCATAATGTCCCCCGGGGCTTTGTTAAACGCCGTTTTCCACTCACCCCCTTTTTTTCCCCCCTAACCCTTTTTTAAAACGCCCCCTGGACCCAATTTAGAGAATTTTTTGGGGCGCCAAAAATTTGATTGAAGAAAATAAAGGAAATCAGAGGGTGGATACGGTTCAAACCCTTAATCCGATTAATTTTTGCGGAAATCCCCCCCGGGGGGTAGGCCTCCATTTTTTTTTTTCAAAAAAAAAAACCCCGGGGGCCACGGGGGGGAAAGATGAAGGTTTAATATCCCCTTTTGGGGGCCAGACTTTCCGAAATATAATCTTTCATACCTACCTCCCCGGACCAAAAGGTTATAAAAACCTAGCTTTAGGTAATTTGCAAAAAGGGGAATAAATTAATGAGCGTCATACACGGGATAGGGGAAACCCCGACACCCCCCCCGGAAAAAACCACCCCCAAAAACCCCCCAAAAAAAGGGGGCAAAGTACTGGGCCCCCGGGACCGCAGAGGGCTGGTTCAGCAGTTATTTTTTCCCAAAAAACCCCCCCTTGGTTATATCTCTGGATCCCCAAATTTAAACACAGGGTTATTTTTAAACCCAAACCCAAAGGGAAAACCCCCAACAAAATAGGGTAGGTAGACCCCCCAAACCCCAAAAAAGATAATGTTCCCTATGATTGCCCCCCCAAGGTCAATTTTTTTAAAACCCCCAAAAAACAAAGCTACCCCCCCAGGGGCCCCGGCGCAAGGAGAAAAAGGGTGGTTTGCCCAAAAACACTCAATGAAACCCCTTTCCTGGAAAAACTGAGCGGTCAACCAGATTACCCGGGGCCCCCTTATAAAGGGAAAGAACAGAAAATTCCCCCTTTCTCGCCCAAACCCCACCACCTCCCCTGGTCAAGGAACTGAGAAAACCAGGGGGACGAAAAAAAATATCCCAGGTTGTCGCCCCCCCAAAAACCCGGGGGGTTTTTAAAAGTTTTCCGACGACTTTTTGCTCAAAAAAGGACGGGATGGCCCTTTCCCCCCAAAAAAATGTCCCTTTTCCGAGAAAAAAAACCTTCTAGCCTGCGGCGACCGCCCAAACCCCCCCCACGAATGATGGGCCCCCCCAACTGCAAGGCTCCCCAACAGACCAAAAGGGGGCCCCCAAATAAGGGCTTTTGTAGTAGGTGGAGAACAAAAGGGGGGGAAATTACCTGCACCTCCCCCCCGGGGCCGTCTAAACATAGGATAGTGGGGCCCCAAACAGCCCCAGTGATGGAGGAGAATCCCCCGGCCAAAAGCCTTTTAAATTTTTTAGAAACCCCCCTGAAAAACCCCGGGGTTTAAAGAGCGGGGGCATTCCCTGAGATCTGTGGCCCCTACGGAACCCCAAGAAAAATTCCCCCCCCGGACGATTTCCCTGTTTCTTACGTAATTTTGTCCCCAGCAAGGGGGACCCGATCTAGGGGCATCAATACCCAAAAACCCCGGGGGCCCCAAAATCGACTACGACTGTAGGGGCCGGGGGTCCCGGAGGAAGGGGGAAAAGGGCCCCGGGTTGAGGGGGCCCCTTTTTGGAGCGAGAAAAAATCCCCCTCTCCCCCTTTACTCCCCGATGATCGAGGGGGGGAAACCGGGAAAAACAATTTACTTTCCCTGAAAAGGGGGAAAAATTTGTTTGCCCCAAAAAAAAAAAAACCGTCCGGGGGGGGGGGGGGTTTAGGTTTTTAAACTGGTTTGTCGAGGGAGACAAAACTTTGGACTTAATGTCCGTCCTCCTGGATAATCCCCCCCCCAAAAACAAAGCCGTGGGTACTGGGTCCAGGGGAAATGGGGGGAAAATTTTATACCAGTGAAAATGCACGGGTCTTATGATATTGTCGATGTTAGTAAACTTTTTTTAAAAATACCCCTTAAAAACATTTGATTGCAACATCAGCATGTAAATAAGAATGTTTTACCTACACGGGTACCCCTTGAACTCGGGGGGTTTAAACTTGGGAATTGATACCCCGTACCAAAAGAGGGGGCCCGGGGGGGCTTTAACCCCAAAAAAATAAAGGGGGGGCCCAAAAAACCCCCCCCCTTGGGGTACTTTTAATGGTTCAGGGTCCAATTTTCCCCCCAAAACCCCCCTCCCTATCATTTCCCCGAACCTGTAATAGTTTTTTAAAAAAAAGGTTTGATCCCCCAAAGGGATATGGGCTGGGTCTCTGTAAATAAAAGAAGGGCATATAGGGCAGACTGGAGAAAAAAAAAGACTTGCATACCACCCCAAACCCCGAAGGTTTTAAAAGACGGGGGTTTAAACCAAAGCAAGGGTTTGTTTAAAAAAAACTAAGGGTTTTTAATTTAAATTATACGATACCCAAATTTCCTAATTTTTGTCTGCATGAAGAATTTTTTTTGGGGAACTCCCAAAACAGACAACCAGGATTTAAAGGGGGAAACCCCAAAAAAAAAAAAAAAATTATTGCAGCCGGGGGAAACTGCCCCCCGCCCAGGAAAGGCCCCGACAGAATTAACTCCCCCCCTCCCCCAAAAAAAAAGGGAAAAAAAAAATCAGCTGTGGAAATCAAATGTGCAAAACCCCCCGATCTTCGTGGCATCACACTGCCCAAAAACCCCCCCCTGTGACCCCCCTTTTGGGAAATAGACCCCCCCCGGAAATTTTCGGTTGTGGTGAAACCTTTGAACCCCCAAAAAATTTACTAAATTTTAAAGCCTGGCGGAAAAAAAAAAAAAAAAAAAAAAAATTCCCCAAATATGATGTTTTTTGTCCCCCAATTTTTTTTTTTTCCCAAAGGGGAACGGGGGAAAAATTGGCCCCCAAAAAAATTTTGTCCAATTTGTCCTATCGCTAAAAACCCCTATGTTGGGGGGAACCCCCTTTTTTGGGGCAGGGGGAGGGGGCCCAAGGGAAGCGGGACGTTTTGGAATGCAGCTTTGATGGAAGGGTCTGGGGGGCGTCATGTTCCGTTAGCAGAGCCCCTCATGTGCCAAAACGGGGAAACCCCCAAAGTGCCCCCTTTTTGGAAATGGGACCCCCTAAGGGAACTTATCTAGGTTTTGTGGTGAGTTTTTCCCCCCCCAAAAGTTTTTCCCAAATTTTATTCCCCGGGCGTAAATAAAAAAAAAAAAAAAAAAAAATTCCACAAATTGATGTTTTAGCCCCCAAAATTTTTTTTTTTCCCCAAAGGGAAAAAAGGGGGGAAAATTTTTGGCCCAAAAAGTTTTCCCCCAATTTGTCCTGGTACGTAAACCCCCCAAATGTTGGGGGGAACCACTTTTGGGGGCCGCAAGGCAGGGCGCAGAGGGAACATTTGACTTTTGGGAAATGCAGATTTGAGGGAAAGGGTTTTGGGGGTCTGTTCCTTGAAACCCCCCCTGGGGGCCCCTAACCGGGGAAACCCCCACAAGTGACCCCTTTTGGAAACTGCCCCCAAAAAGGGGAAACTTACCTAGGTGTGGGGAGCTTTTAAAAACCCCCCAAGTGTTTCACAAAGTTTATAACCCCGGGGTGTAAAAAAAAAAAAACCTACTTTACCCTACAAAAATGTGTTTTCCCCCCCAAAATTTTTTTTTTTCCCCCCAAGGGAAAAAGGGGAGAAATTGGACCCCCAAAAATTTTTTCCAATTTGTCCTGAGACAGGCCCCCCCTTTGGGGGGAAAAAAAACTGTTTGGGACAAGTGGGGGCCCCCGAGGGAAGTCGGTTTTTTTTGGGAATGGGGGAACGATGGAATGGTTTTGCGGGGGGGCATTTTCCTTTTGGGCGGCTCTGAGGCCCTTTCCCCCAAAAAAAAAAAACCCCAAGGCATAATTTTGGAAAGTGACCCCAAAGGGGTTTTTTTAAAAAATGTGCCCCTTCGGAAAAAAATTTTTTCCCCGAAAGTAAATTGTAGTTTTTTGGGAGGTGGGGACTTTTTAAAAAAATCCTTCTACACAGGGGGGGTTTTTTTTTTGGGGGGGGGGTGTCGCATTGGTAAGTGGGCCTTGCTTTCCCCCCTTTTTGAAAAAACCCCGGCCCCTTTTTACGGCTTCCTTTGCTTCCAGTTGGCGGGACCCCCCGGGAAATCCCCCCCTGGATGTACGGCACCTTCAGTTCCAGAAGCTGGGGCCCGCTGTTTCCCCCCGGGGCCAAAAATCAGGGCCTTAACCACACCTCCTGGAAATGAAAGGGGGGTCGTATCGCTGTTGCGGGGCAATGTGACGCAGGGGAAAAAATTGAGCCCTTTCCCCTTTGGGCGATTGACGGACAGCTTCTTGTACCCCCCCTTTTGGCCCTTTTTAAAACAGTACGGTTGGAGGAGTTGATCAAAAACCCAAAACCCCCCCCCTGTTTTTTGTTTCCCCAGCCCCTCCGGTTTGCGGACCTGTTAGAGGTAAACCCCCCCCCCCCCCCCATGCTGAGGGCGCTGCCCCCCAGTTGGTGGTCAAGAAAGGCATCCCCCTTGCCCTTTTTTCCCTTTCCCCAACAGGTGGTCGCTCAAATTGGGGGTTGCTTCACCCTTTTGAGCATTTTGCCCATAGCGTCTTGGGGGGGCCTCTCTGATTTTGCGGGGCGGTTCCCCCCAAGCTGCGGTACCTCGGCAGAGAGGGTTTTAGAGGGGGGGCGGAAAAAAGTTATCCCGGGGTAAAGGTGAAAAACCTTTTTTCCAGCGGGGGGGACCAAACCCCCCCCACAATTTTCCCCCCTCAAACCCCCCGGGGGGGGGGGGACATCAGGGGGTTCAATCTGGGTCCTTTTCCCCTTTTAAACTTAAAGGGCTTACCCCGGGGTACTCTGCACGTTGTAGGTTTAATTCGCCCCTTTCCATCTTGCGGGGGAGGTACTGGCGGAAACTGGCCGCCCCCTTTAAAAAGAACCCCGGGGGTCACCCCCGCTGCCCCCTTTGGGGGGGACGTACACTTCAGCAAACTTTTTGCTAAAAGTTTTCGTGGCCCGGGCCCAACTTTGAACAGACGGTAAAAAATTTTGGGGGCATTTTGGGGGGGCATGTGCATTACCATTATAAAACGGAATTTGTGGAGGGGCCCCAAAAAAACGCCCCAGCCATGACCATTCGGAACAGTGGGTGTTGTATAAAAATAAAAATCCAATATTCCGAAGGGTTTTGGCTTCTTCAGGATCCCCCCCTGGGGCCCCGGCCCCAAAATGCATCATTTTTACCGGTCTACGGGCCAGTTTGGGGAAAAATGACACTGGGTTTTTCGCAAAAATTGCCCCGGGGGACCAAAAATTTTGTCCCCACGAGGTTAATAAAAAACCCAAGGGGAAAAACTTTGAAAAAGTCTATTTTTCTGAGGCCCGTGGTTTTTCAAAAATTGATTCCTGATTCTGCCACAAAATCAGGAATTTAGTGGCTGTAAAATTTTTTTGGGGGGGGGGGCCATAGGGGCCCCCAAAGGGGGGCGGGGTTTTTTTTCAGGGGGGGGCGCTGGGCCCACTTTTGCCGGGGGCTGCGGGCGGTTCGCAGGACCCGAGGAGGGAAAAAAAGGGAAAAGGAGGAAGAAAAAAGGGGGAAAAATCTGAAAGTAAGAAATGTGGGATCCCCCCCCCCGCTTCATGTCGGAGGAAGGAAAGCGTAGCCTCTTTCCCCGGGAAAAGCGCTGTTGGGGGAAGGGAAAGTGACGAGCGGGACTTTTTTTGTGAAAAAGGGCTTTTTTTGAACCCTTTATTTATAACTTGTTTTGTGTGTGGGGGGGGAAGTGGTTGGGGCAAAATTGCTGAAAGGAAAAAACCCAAAAAAAAAAAAAGGAAAAAAGGGGAAAAAAAGCCCGTTTAAAAAAAAAATTTCCCCCAAAAAAAAAGGGACAGCCGATAAGTGACCGGTGTCACTTATCAAAGTTCCCCGGCCTTTCCGGATGTGCGCAAGGAGTGGGCCCGGGAAAGGGGAAAAAGAAAAAAAAAAAAAACGGCAGAAGAGCTTGATAATTGGGGGGTTTCACTTATCAAAAAACCCCGGGTGCCGGATGTGCGCACCCGGGGTGGCCCCGGGAAAAAAGGGGGGTGAAAAAAAAACGGCAGGAACGAGTTTATTAAAAAACCGGGTTCACTTTTTAAAGTTCCGGGTGCCGGAGTGGGGCACAGGAGGGCGGAAAGGG
>JARQOD010010572.1:0-26834 GCA_033576555.1 Oophaga sylvatica | reverse complement strand
GCGGAGACATGCGCACTACCCACTGCATGGGGCCTACTCCGACATGTTTGCAAAAGATGAATAAAAACGAGCCATTTTGGAAAATACATTGACAATGGGGTCAAAATAGTATGTAACACAGAAAGTGTATAAGTAAGCCAAGAATAATAAAAGTAATAAAACCAATCAATCAATTGTATTTAGGCCTGAATTGAGTCGTTGGGGTTTCCCCAATAGGGATATGCAATGTTGTTTATATGTAGGGTCCAAAACAACAAAAATTTGTCCCAGTATGTTAATTAAAATAGCATATGTAAACAATATTTGTGTAACAAAAACATATAATCTGTCTAGGAAAAGGGGAAATCCATAGCACACTTGAAATATAAGAAACATCGCTGAATAGTTCTGCAATGTTCAATATTTATCATATATGACGAGTGTATATTTCTTCCAAAATTCAAAAAGTTCCCCATTGAATAAACATGATGTCTTTTTCCTCTTTCGATACAAAATCCATATGGAAGCAAACAAGGAAAGTAATCTAAAAAAAGGGGGTAAATGACAGATATTTTTAAAGCTGTAACAAAAAATTTTGCACAAAAAAATGTCATTTGGAAATACTATAAAATAAAGGCGGCAAAAGAAAGAATTGATGAAACAAAGGTATGTAACAAATGAGACATAAAAAAAAAAAAAAAAAAAATAAAAAAAAATAAAAAATAAGCAAAAAAATTTGTACACATAAAAAATCAAAATGAAATAAAATAAAAAAATAATAAAAAAATATAAAAAATAAATCTAAAAATGATAATAATGATAATCAAATCATAGTGTGATAATAACAAAACTAAACGAAAAAAAACTGAAAAACAAAAAAAAGGGGTGTAGATAAACGTTCAAAAAAATTAAAAAAAATGCAGTCATTCACAAGAATGGAATAAACAAAGGCATTTTTTGGGGCAAATGGGGAAACCGTGTTCAAAGTCCATTCCATTTGGGCCCCAGTTGGGCCCGCCCACTGACATTTCCACCCCTTTTTAAATTTATATCATAAAAAAATCCCCCTCATTTTTAAATTGCAAATTTTTAAATATGTTGGGCCACAAGACAAATTAAGTCAAGGGGCAGAGCACGTTTAGGGATTTAAGGCGGCAATTGAGGGGGGAAACGTATCATCAAAAAGAATCCCTAGACATTTTAAATTACATCATGACGTGACTTTTTAAAAATTAAAGTGAGGGGGTTTTGATTTACTGACTTCAATAAAGAGGTGGAAATGTCAGTAGGCCTTTTTCCCCCAACTGGGGGCCCAAAATGGTAGGCATTAAACAGGTGTCCCCTTTTGGGCCCAACGAAGCCTTTCGTTTATTCCCACTGTGAATGACTGTCATTTTTTTTAAAATTTTGTGAACGTTTATTTTCCCCCCTTTTTTATGTTTTTCTTTTCTTTTTTTTTAAATTTTGTTATTATCATCACATGATTTGTTTATATATTATCATTTTTAGTTTTATTTTTATATATTTTTTTTTTATTTTTTTATTATTTATATTCTTATTTATTTATTAGTTACTTTTTTATTGCTTTTTTATTTTTTATTATTTATTTTTTTTTTTTTTTTTTGTTATTTGTTACATGCCTTTTTTTCATAAATTTTTCTCTTTATGTCCTGCCATTTTATTTTTAGTTTTTTCCAATATGATCTTTTTTTTGTGCAATTTTAAGTTACAGCATAATATATTGTCTTTTCCCCCCTTGTTTAGAAAAATTACCTGTTTGCTTCCTTGGGATTGTTGTATGAATGAAAAAAATGCACATCATTTTATTCAATAGGAATCTTTTTGAATTGGAAGAAAAATTACACCTTCATGAATGATAAAAATTTAACTAGCAGAACATCAGCGATGTTTTTATATTGCAAGGTGCATATGGAATTTCCCTGCAATCCTCAGTACAGATTCAGTTTGTGTTACAACACTATGTTTCTATGCGTATTTATTAAAAACAGGTACAATTTTTTTTTGTATTTTTTGACCTACTTACAAAAATGCATACTCCCTATATGGAACCCCCAAAGACTCAAAATTTATGTGCCAAAAAACACATTGATTGATTGATTGGGATTCTTGATGTATTGCTGGGGTTTATACACTTGTCTGGTTTCATACTATTTTTACCCATTTTCAAAAGTATGTGCCCCAGGCTCTGTTATTATTCACTTTTCCCGACAATCAGTGTCGGAGTTGGCACTGTCGTGGTGGTGCGCTGTCCCACCCGGGATCGGGATTGGCAGGCGATGGGTCTCCCTGTGATTATACGGCCCGACAACTTGGGCAGTCTGTCAATGAGTGGGCGTCAAATTTTTCCCCGGCCCCACCTGATGACGATGCCCCGCATTAGAAACCAGCTGATTCAACTAACAGAAGACTATTTATAGACGTAACCACCTAGCGGCCCTCCCCTGATGAAGGTACTTACCCGAAACGCGCTTTTGGGGGCGGTTTTTAGTCTTTGGTTCTTTTTTTTTGGCTTCCGGGTATTCATTGCATTTTATGCGGCCTGGTATTTCTTTATATTTTTTTCACCTTATGTTATCTTGGGACCCCTTTTTAGCAATTTTTTTTGGGTATTTCTTGATCCACTTTTTGTGTGTTTCACATCTTTTGTTTGTTGTGAAGTTTCTTTTTGAACACATTTTTTAGGGGTTTATGGAATTGTTTGCAGGGTATTAATTTCCCAATTATATAATATTTTTCACTATCACAGAGCTACTTTCATTTTTGAGGGTTCCCCCAAAAAAATTATGCTCCTGGTTTTTTTTAATTTTTATTCAAAATTTAAAAAAATTTTTTTGAGCCTCCTGATTATATAATGTGAACGAATGGTTATTTTAATTATTGCCTTTTTACTTATCATATTTGTTACATTTCATATGTCTTTTTTATTATATACAATATTGTTAATAAAATTCACATATTTCATATACCGTTCTTGGTGTGTATTACTATCATTTTGCACACATTGTTTGCTTTGTCACTTTTTGGGATTCCTCTTGCCAGTGCACCTCCCTGGTGTGGCGTTTTCTTTAGTCTGGGTGGTTTCCATCTTTTGTTTCTGAGTTGTGGGTTCAGGTTTTCTTTATAGCTTATTTTCAACATATACTAAATTATCTATTATTTTCATGTTTTATCCGTTCCACATTTTGTGTTTTTTATCAGCTATTGAATTAGTGCTGGTAGTTAAATTCCTAAAGGTGCCTTTTAACTTGGTCTGTACCTGAACATGACGCTATGCGGTCTCTTATCTCAAGGAGTCATTGGAGAAAGGGAGTTCATATCAGACCATCCTCTTCACCGTTAGGTGTGGTTTTTTCTGAGTGGCCAAAAAGGCTGGTTCATTAAGGCCGTGGTATTGATTATCGTCTCTTGAACAATATTACTGTCTGAAATATCAATATCCATTACCCTTGATCTCTGATCTGTTTTTTCCAGGGGTGAAAACATAAACACGTACTTGGTTTACCAAGCTTGACCTCCGGGGGGTGCATATCACTTATTCGCTTAAGCACGGGGATGAATGGAAGTACGGCCTTTACTCCTGCAGGGCATTTTGAGTACCTTGTGATGCCCTTTGGGCTCCCTAATGCTCCTTCTGTTTCCAGTCCTTCATGAATGACATTTTTCAGGTTTTGTTGGATAAATTTCTGATTGTTTATTTGGATGTTATCTTGATTTTGTCCCATGGACTGGGAGCTCACATGTAATCACATGTTCGGATGTGTTCCAGCTTTTGAGAGAGATGTCTGTATGTGAAGGGATCAAAGTCTTTTTGGCGTTGTTCCGAGGATCCGTTTCGGGGATTCATTTTGTCCCCATCTGTTATATTGCAATGGACCGGTCAAAGTTCAGGCCATCTGTGCTTGGGTCCAACTACTTCATTAAAGGCTCTCTTCAACGATTTTGGGTTTTGCCAATTTTTATCGTAAATTTATTGGTAATTTTCTGTTATTGTTAACCACTTATTTTTGGGGACCAAGAAGGGTTCTGATGTGGTTGAATTGGCCTCCTGAGGCCGTCAGTCTCTGCATTTCAGGAACTTAGCATGAGATTCACTTCTGCTCCTGTTCTACGGCCGCCTGAGTTTCTCTACCATTTCAGTGGAGGTTGATGCCTCTGCTGAAATTGGGGCAGGTGACGTTTTGTCCAAAGAGCATCCAGGGACCTCTAAAAGTAACCCTTAGTGCCTTTTTTCTCTCGAAAATTTTTCTCCACTGAACGTTTAATTATTGACGTGGGTAATGGGAGTTATTAGCCAGAAGTGGGCTTTTGCAGAGTGGGACATTGGGCGGGAGGGAAGAAAATCAGGTGGTGGTCCTTTAGGGACCATAAGAATTCTAGATTTATCGGGAATTGCCAAGCGGACTTAACCCAGACAGGCCCAGGTGGGCCGGGTTTTTCACACGTTTTATTTTGTGGTTTCATTTCTTCCTGGCACTAAAATGTTAAGGCGGATGCCTCTCGAGGAGTTTCCTGGCGGTCTCTCCTGAGTTATCTGCTCACATGTCTCGTATTTTGAAAGAGGGTTGTTGTTCTTTCCGCCATCTCGCCCAATTTGAGCGGCTCAGGAGGGGCCCCGCCCGCCCCCGGCCCCCCCGGGTGTCAGGAGGATAAGACCGTGCGCTGCCCTGTTGGGAAATTGTTTGTTCCGGACCAGTGGAAAAAAGAGTGTAATGTCTGAGATTCATTGTTCCGCGTTGGCCGGTCATCCCGGAATTTTTTGGTACCAGAGATTGGTTAAGTCGGTCCTTTTGGTGGCCTACCTTGTCTCGTGATGTCAGGGAGTTTGTGCCGTCCTGCGGGGACTTGCTCTCGCTCCAAGCCTTGCTCTCGCATTCTAGTGGTTTGTTGATGCCATTACTGTGCCCAAGAGACCATTGACCCATATCTCTTATGGATTTCATTTCGACCTCCCTGGGTTTTCTCAAGAGAATGACGTCATCTGGGTGATTTGCGATAGGTTTTCCAGATGATACATCTTGTGCAATTACTAAGTTGCCTTCCTCCTCTGAATTGGTACCTGTGTATCCTTCAGCCCGGTGGTTCGTTTACACGGCATTCTGAGAACCTTGGTTGCCAGAGGAGTCCGGTTGTTTCCCAGATTTTTGGAGGACCTTTGGTTCTAAAATTGTGTGTTCCATTGTCTTTTCCTCGGCGTTTCATCCTCCGACCAATGGTCAAACTGAGGAGAACAAACAGACATTGGAGACTTATCTAAGATGCTTTGTTGTCTGTGATCAGGTAGGGGGTCTCTTTTTTTGCCTTTGGCTGAGTTGCTCTAATAATTATAGGGCTTAGCTTGCCACTTTGATGTCCATTTTTCTGTAATTCTGGGTTCACCCTCGTTTTTATTCAGGACAGGACGGAGCTTCTGTCTGACCAGTGTTGCCCTTGTTGGGAGCGTTATGCAACAGATTTGGGACCAGGTAGTGGTAGAGGTTGTCCCTCTTCAGGAGAGGGCCCCGGCTGTTTGTCATAACCGGCCATAGGGACTGATGGTCTCGGTTTAAAGTGGGGGACTTGTGTCTGGTTTGTCCTCAAGAAATATTCTATGAGAGTGGCATCTCCTATATTTAAGCCTAGGTTTCATTGGACCTTTTAAAGATCATGGAGGTTTCTAATCCTGCTTTCTTTTTTCGTTTGGGGGCTTCTTCCAGGGACATTAAGATCCATAACGTCATGTGTGCATTGCACGAAGATCGTTCGCGGTTTGCACATTGTGACTTCTCACAGCTGAGCTGCTGTTTCTTTGTGTTTGGCAGCAAGGGAGTTAATTCTGTCTGTGCTCGGTGCTGGGGACTGGGTTGCAGTTTCTCCCGGCTGCAATAGATTATTTGTTGATTGGTTTCCTTTAAATTCTGGTTGTCGTTGGGGAGTTTGCCGTGAAACCTTCATGCAGACCACAGATAGGAATGAATCTGTTAGAGCCTTTAGTTGTGAGCTCCTTAGTTGATCTAAGCTCCAACTTGGATAAAGTTTATTTCCCAGACATTTATGTTCCTTTGGTGTTTGAGTGTGTATGCAAGCGTGTGTTATCCTGTCTGTCTTATATGTTCTAATCTATGTATGTAGCTGAGATCAGCCCATATCCTTTGGTGGTAGTCAGGATCCTTCTTAGGACTGAGGACGGGTTCCGGGTCTGATCGGAGACAGGGTTAGGTTGGAGGAGGGATTGGCCTCTGAACCATTATCGGCCCTCCAAAGGTGAGGGTTTTTTTTGGGGCCCATTTTGGGGCCCGGTTAGACCCCGGTCCCCCTCTTTCCTGTTTCAGTCATAAAAAGTCCCCCAAGTTTAAACCCTGATTTAGCGAATTGTGTCAGGTAAATCTATTCATATTTTTAAATGCGGATGTTGCTTTACAAAGGTTTTGTTTAGAGTGTTTTTTCCGGGTTTTAAATTAGTTTATGACTTTGGGATCCATTTCATTAGACAGCGTGACTTTTTCCCACGGCCAAAAAAAATTTTCTCCATTTACCAGGGAAACCCAGTACCCCCGCTGGCTCTGCATTTGCGGGGATTATCCTTGGAGGAACGGACATTAATTTCCAAAAGTTTTTTTCTCCCCTGGAGCAAACCGATTAAACCTAAAGTAGCTCCCCCGGGACGGGTTTCCCAGGGTGGGGAGAAAAAATTTTTCCCTTCCGGGAAGGCATGTAAATTGAAATTTTCGGCTTCGGCCTCGATCCCCCGGGGGAGTAAAATGGCAGAGATTTGGGGAATTGTTATCTCATTCTCCCAAGGGGGGGACCCTCAATCCTGGGTTTTTCCCCTTTCCTCCAGGCCCCCGGGCCCTTACATTTGGTAAAAATTTTTATTTCCCCTTGGGTTTGGTTTATGAGGGACCCAGATCGGGTCTTTTTTGCTGTACAAAATTACGAAAGATACGCAGGGGATCTTTCCGGCAGAGGAATTTCTTCTAGTTTCGTAGTGGGCCAAAAAGATACTCGGGGGGAATTTGCCCCAGCTTTTGGGACCGTTTTGTAGGGGGCTTTTTGATAAATTAAAGACGTTTTGGCCCCGTATGAGTTTTTCCCCAATTCACTGGGGGCCCTGCTAGGCCTTGGCTATCCGTTTTTTTTTAGCCGGCTTCGGGAGAGGGGTGAGGAAACCCCCCCCCCCCTGTTGTTTCTCCCCTCCACAAAAGTCCTTATGTTGAGGTTCCCTTGCCCTGTTCGGATGGCCTTTTGCTTTTGGGGGGGGACATAATTTGTGGGGGGGGGATTGGGGTCCCCGGGGGGGACTAGAAGATTTTTTTTTTCGGGAAAGAGGGACATTTTGGGAGAATCCCCCCCCGTCCTTTTTCCCCCAAAAGCGCCGGAAAAAATGTTTTTTCCCGGTTGTGTGGTGGACGACAACCTGGGTTTTTTCATCGCCGTTTTTTTCAGTTCCTTTTTTACCAGTGGGGGTGGTTTTTTGGGGGGAGAGTGGAGAGATTGTCTGTTCTTCTTGAAGGGGTTTCCCCGGGGGTAAGGGTTTTCCCCTCAGTTTGCTCAGGTCAAGGGGTATGCATCTGGTGTATTGGTAAAACCCCAATCCCTATTTTTCCCATTGACCCCAGGCCCCTCGGCCAAGTCTTTTTTCATGAGGTTCTAACATTGGGCCTTCGGGGGGGGGGCCCTTTCATAGGGAACCCTTATCTTTTTATGTGTTGGAGGGTTTTTACCTTCCCCTTTTTGTTGGGACTTCCTTTTGGGTTTGGGTTTTAAAAACCCCGTGATTTAAATTTTGGGGGGGCCCGAGAAAAATTTCCAATGGGGGGGGTTTTCAAAAAAAAAATGCATGAACACGTAAACAGGCGGTGTGCCTTTGTACATTTTTCCCCTTTTTTTGGGGGTTTTGGGGGGGGTTTTCTTGGGGGGGTGTCAGGAGTTGCCCCCCCATCGCGGTTTTATGACCCCGCTTATTAATCTCCTTCCCGTTTCTTAAAAATTGGGGGGGAAAGCTGGGGGGTTTTTTAAACTTTCTGGTTGAGAAAGCGGCTTTGAAAGATTATATTTTGAAAGTTGGCCAAAAAGGGGGGTTTTGCCTTCATCTTCCCCGTAGCCCCGGGGTTTTTTTTGTGAAGAAAAAGAGGAGGCCTACGCCCTTTTTTTTGGGTTTCCGCAAAATTTTTGGATTTTCTGTTCAGATCCGTATCCCCCCCCCCTTATTCCCCCTTCTTCAATCAAATTGTTTTGGGGCCAAAAAATTTCTAAATTGGATCTCGGGGGGGTATAATTTATTAAAGGGTAAAAAAGGGGGGTGATTGGGGAAAAAGGGGGGGTTTTAAAACGCCGGGGGACTTATGAGAACCTGTCTTTCCTTTTGGTTGGGCTACTGCACCCCCCAAATATTCCAAAAATTTTTTTTTACATTTTTCGTCCCTTTTTGGGGGTGTTTTTGGTTGTTTTTTGGACACATTTTTAAATTTTTTTTGCCGATCTTTTGGGTTTCAGGAAACTGTGAGGGCAGGTGTTGAGATTTGCGAGAAATTTAAAATATACGCCAAACTGGAGAAGTGTGTATTTGCCCCCTTTGGAATTCAGTTTTTGGGTTTTTTGGTGTCAAACCTCGGTTTCCCTATGACCCTGAAAAGGTGAGAGCAGTCTTGAAAAGGGATAGCCAGGGGATCTTAAGGGGGGTCTTTCAGGTTTTTTTGGGGGGGTTTTCAAAAATACCGGAAATTTTTTTGTAATTTTTCATTTTTCGTCAAACCCCTTCCCTGCATGGGCAAGAAAAAAGGGGGGGTTTTTTTTAAATGGTTTGGACAAAACTTGCCCAAACCCCTTTTTCCCTTTGAAAAAGGGTTTTTCTTGGCACCCGTTTCATTTCCCAAACCCGATGCATCTAGCCCTTCATTGTGGAGGTGGAAAGCGTCTGACCCCCGGGGGTGGGTGCTATATTGCCCCGGGTCCCTCCCTGGTAATGGGATCCGTGCGCTTTCTTTTTAAGAAAAATTTTTTGTCCCGAAAGGAATTATGGGTATCGGAATGGGGGAAAAATTTTGGGCCCCCAAATTGTTTTGAAGAAAAAGGGCACCCTTTTTGGGGGGGGGGTCCACCCCTTCCGTTTTTACTGATCACAGAACCTGTTGTATTTTTGGAAAAACCCCAAGCCCTCTGAATTCCCGACAAGCCGATGGTTTGTTGTTTTTTTTCCCGGTTTATTTTTGTCGTCCTTATCGCCCGGGGGGTTTAAGGGAAAGTAAAGGGTTTTTGCCCCTTTTTGGTTTCCCCGGGGCCGGGGGAAAAAGGGACCGAGTCCTACCTTCAGGAGGGGGTGGAGTGTGGCTGTTTTTTTGAGCTTGGGGAGGAGGTGTTAGGGGTCGGGGGGCCCCCTGCGGGCCTCCAGGGGACTTTTGTCCCAAATTGTTGAGAAAAAAGGGTTATGAGGCACAATCAAATTTCTCTAGCGGCACCCCGGGAGAAAGGATTTAGATCTCCTTTCTCCCCCGGGTTTTGGGGCCTAGAAAAAAAGATGTTATAACTTTGTGCGTCATGTGGGGGGTTGCCGCTAAAAACCCTCATCCCGTCCGTCGGGGCCCTTTTTCCCTTAAAAATTTCCCGGGAGGTCCATGGCTCATTTATTTTTGGATTCCATTCGGACCTTCCTCCGTCTTGGGGAAAAAATGTATAGGGTGGTTTTAAAGGTTCAGAAGGGGATGGCACATTTCGTTGCCTTCCTGCACTCCCAAATAAAAAATTTTGGCGCAGGTTTCAAGGGAACATTAGATTTAGGGTTGCCCTGATGGGTGTCAGTGGGGGGTCCATTTGTGTAAAATTTTTGGGGGGCTTTTGTTTACGGGGGGATGCAATTTGTTTTCCCCCGGGCCCTTTTCTTCCCAGCCAATGGCCCGACGACGTTAATCAGGCTTAGGACTATCTCGGTTTTTTGTTCGAGAACAAGAGGACGGTTTCTTTCTTGCCCTGGCAACGCTTTAACAACAGGCGGACATCCTGGAAATTTCCCCGTTTTTGGGGCATATGGTTTCCCCCATTTTTGAAATTTTCAAGGGGGGGGGCCCTTCGGGTTCTGGGAGAGCTTTTGTCGTCACGCTTCTGTTGGGAGGGGTTTGGGGTAATCGAGGGCGAGGGGGGGAAACCCTTACAAACTTTGGTGATAGGGGGGGAGTTTCTGGCCCCGTCTGAATGTGAACGTCGGAAAGGGGTTTTTTCCAAAAAAAATTTTTAAAATTTTAAAATGCCCCCCGGGGGAAAAGGGCCCAATTTATGGGCCGTCAGGATCAGTTCCTTTTAATTAACCTGGGGTTTTTTTTCGGAAAACCCCCCTTTCTTTTTAAAAAAATTTATAATGTTTTTTCCCAAAATTTTTACTTAAAAAGGTTTTTGGCCCAAAATCATACCGTCCCATTTCCCCTTTCCTTTTTGGTAAGGTAATTGGAATTTAAGTATCAAAGATCATTAAAATCACGCTAAAACCCCGCCCCTTCAGTACTTGGGCTTTGGGAAGGGGAAAAGGGTTTGGGGGAGAGGCGTGGGCCCCCGGTTGATTTTTAAACGAAAATGTTTGGTTCGGCCCCTTTCCCCAAAAACTCCCCGGGCGGGGGCCGGGGCCCTTTTGGGGCCGGGAAAGGGGCCCCCCTAAAAAGGGGGGGTTTTTTTTCATGTGGATTGCCGAAGTCGCGGGTTGCACTTTTTGACTTCTCACAGCTGGCTCCCCGTTTCTTTGTTTTGGCCCCTTGGATTAAAAATTTTGTCTGTGCTGGGCTGGGACGGGTGCAGTTTCCCCCCGGTGAATTGATTAGTTGTTGGGTTTTTCCAAAAAATTTCCGTTTGTCCTTGGGGAGTTTCCGGGGGAAAAAACCTTAAAGGGCCACAGATAGGAATGAAAATTTTTTTTTGACTTTAGTTGGGCCCCCCTTTTTTTTTTTTCTAAGTCAACTTGGTTAGAGTTTATTTCCCGGGGCCATTTATTTTTCCCTTTTTGGGTTTTTTGTGGTATGCAACGGTTTTTTCCTGTCTGTCTTATAGTTAAAAATGTTTTAGCGAGATAAGGGCCCCTTCCCCCTTTTGGGGGTAGTAAGGAAAACCTTTTTAATGTTGGGTTTTGGGTCTGTAGGAACGGGGGTTAGGTTGGAGCCCCTTGGGGGCCTCTGAACCATTTAAAATACCTCCAAGGTGGGGATTAGTTAGGCCCCCGTTTAGGGGCAGGTTAGTCCCCCGGGCCACCTTTTTCCCGTTTCAGCTAAAAAGGGCTAAATTTTAACCCTGGTTCAGCGTTTTGTGTCAGGTAAAACTATTTTATACTTAAATTTCTGATGTTGCTATACTATTGTTGATAGGTGTTGTTCCCGTATTAATGTTTATGACATTGTATAATACATTGACAAGGGGACAATAACGTGTTCCCCAAGTCCTTGTTTAAAAGGTTTGTTGGCCAGTGTTCTACAGTGCCTCCCGACCCTGTTTTGGTTGAGGGCAATTGGGTATTGGTTGAGAAAATATTGAATTCTCGTTTTTCTAGACAAAAAATCCAGTATTTGGTTTTAAAGGAGAGGTTATGGTGAAAAGCAATTCTTGGGTTTTGCTTCGGACATTATGTAGGGACTCATCCCTGGTACATGAACTCATCCGACCGACCTGGTTTTCAAATAGGGTTGGTGACCCCTCCTCAAGGGGGGGTACTGTTTTTGAAAGGGTGGAAATGAGTTTGAGCGAAGCCCCTCTGGGGGTTACAAACGGGACTGGACTTCCCGTGAAAATTGGAGGTTGGGAAAAGGTGTTACGAATGGTCTTTTAAAAAGGGGCGTTCCCATCAGGGTTCCCCGGGGATCAATTTTTTCTGGTCTCATCCCTTATTTTGTTTCCTTGGTAGCCTGCTGTGTCGTGTCTGAATCTCCTGCTAACAGATAAGACATTTTCTTCTTTTTGTTTTTGTGCTTGATTTTTGCATTTTGTCCTGCACTTCTGTGGGGGCCTTCAGGGTCCCCTCTGGGGGCTTTTGCCCTCTCGGTTCAGTTCAGCCACTGATGTTTGTACATTTGCTTTTTCCAGTTTTTTCAGTGGCTGCTGTTTTGATTTTGGTTACACCAGAGAAACTAATTTAGGTGGTAGAGGTCGTGTGATCTCAGGTGTTTTTGAAATTAGTAGAGTTGGTGCTTTTCAGGGTTTTTTGGGATTGCAGTAAGTGCCCTTCCTATCCTTTTCTATTTAGTAAGTTTGGGCCCCAACGTTTGCTCATACTATTTTCTGTCTGTGTCAGTATTTCTTCTTGTCTAACCGCCATTACATGTTTGGGGGCTTTCTATGTTCTTTGGGGATCTGCTCCGGGGCAGATAGTTTTCCTCTTTCTGTCTTTAGGTGTAGTTAGTTTCTTAGACTGTGACGAGGTGTCTAGGACCAACGTAGGAACGCTCCACGGCTGCCTCTAGTTGTGGTGGTTATTCAGGGTACTGCAATCTCATAGTTTCCAACTGCTCGGGTGTATTTCCTTTTTTGCCTGCTCTCCTCAGCTACCAAATCATAACAGAAGCCCTTGTCTTCTGTAATAAAACTAAAAAAAACAATAATATCCCGTACCTCTCAGTCGTGGCCTCACAAGTAGTGTTGAGCATTCCGATACCGCAAGTATCGGGTATCGGCCGATATTCGCGTTATCGGAATTCCGATACTTAATTCCGATACTTTTTCCATATCGTATACCGGAATCGGAAGTTCCCATAATTCTTTGAGAGGCAATGTGATTTTAGTCAGCCAATGAGGAATCCTACGAAGTGTGGGCACATCCTGTAATGCTGC
Organism: Oophaga sylvatica; assembly: GCA_033576555.1. Classification (NCBI taxonomy): domain Eukaryota; kingdom Metazoa; phylum Chordata; class Amphibia; order Anura; family Dendrobatidae; genus Oophaga; species Oophaga sylvatica. Next base: position 14,060 of record JARQOD010010572.1, on the reverse strand, counting down.
GGTCATCTTAACTAATGGCATGGCTGTGATTGGCTGCTGAAATGATGTCAGAATGCACTATAAAAGGCGCCGCCGCCATTTTAGCGTCACTGTGCTGTGAACTCAGTAAGGGACAGAACGCTACTCTGCTCACTCTGAGGGACAGTTAGATATTGCGATTTTGTGTACTACTGTGCTTGAGGCAGGCTAGTTTACCAACCGCTGTGTAAAGCTTCATTTTGCCAGTGTTGTTTTAACAGCTCTGTGCAAGGTGTGTGTGTGACAGTGCAGGTGACGCTGCAGTTTGCTCTGCATCCACCGCTGTTTGTAGGCATCTGCACGTGTCACTGACTCTTTTTTTTTTATTTTATTTAGTGGAATTGGTGCAGCTCCATTATATTAGAAAAAAATCAAATCTATTAGTGTGACGTGCTTCCATCCGTATACAATACATTGGTTGCAAACACTATAGAAGTACAGAAAGGAGCTTTTCACAGATTGTGGACAGTTGTGTTTCAGTGTTCACTGCAGTCTGTGAGGTTTTGATTTTTTGAGTGCAGATCACGCTCCAGTTAGTTCTTCAACACTGCCGGTTGTAGTCTGCTGAGCGTGTGTCACTGCCTCATCCTTCACATTTTTCTCTAATTGGTGCTGCTCCATTTTAGTGGAAAAAAATCTAATCTATTAGTGTGACGCGCTTCCATCCGTATACAATACATTGGTTGCAAACACTATAGAAGTACACAAAGGAGCTTTTCACAGATAGTGAATAGTTGTGTTTCAGTGTTCACTGTAGTCTGTGAGCTTTTCATTTTGTGAGTGCAGATTACGCTCCAGTTTGTACTTCAACCACTGCCGGTTGTAGTCTGCTGAGCGTGTGTCACTGCCTCATCCTTCACATTTTTCTCTAATTGGTGCTGCTCCATTTTAGTGGAAAAAAATCTAATCTATTAGTGTGACGCGCTTCCATCCGTATACAATACATTGGTTGCAAACACTATAGAAGTACACAAAGGAGCTTTTCACAGATAGTGAATAGTTGTGTTTCAGTGTTCACTGTAGTCTGTGAGCTTTTCATTTTGTGAGTGCAGATTACGCTCCAGTTTGTACTTCAACCACTGCCGGTTGTAGTCTGCTGAGCGTGTGTCACTGCCTCATCCTTCACATTTTTCTCTAATTGGTGCTGCTCCATTTTAGTGGAAAAAAATCTAATCTATTAGTGTGACGCGCTTCCATCCGTATACAATACATTGGTTGCAAACACTATAGAAGTACACAAAGGAGCTTTTCACAGATAGTGAATAGTTGTGTGTTTCAGTGTTCACTGTAGTCTGTGAGCTTTTCATTTTGTGAGTGCAGATTACGCTCCAGTTTGTACTTCAACCACTGCCGGTTGTAGTCTGCTGAGCGTGTGTCACTGCCTCATCCTTCACATTTTTCTCTAATTGGTGCTGCTCCATTTTAGTGGAAAAAAATCTAATCTATTAGTGTGACGCGCTTCCATCCGTATACAATACATTGGTTGCAAACACTATAGAAGTACACAAAGGAGCTTTTCACAGATAGTGAATAGTTGTGTTTCAGTGTTCACTGTAGTCTGTGAGCTTTTCATTTTGTGAGTGCAGATTACGCTCCAGTTTGTACTTCAACCACTGCCGGTTGTAGTCTGCTGAGCGTGTGTCACTGCCTCATCCTTCACATTTTTCTCTAATTGGTGCTGCTCCATTTTAGTGGAAAAAAATCTAATCTATTAGTGTGACGCGCTTCCATCCGTATACAATACATTGGTTGCAAACACTATAGAAGTACACAAAGGAGCTTTTCACAGATAGTGAATAGTTGTGTTTCAGTGTTCACTGTAGTCTGTGAGCTTTTCATTTTGTGAGTGCAGATTACGCTCCAGTTTGTACTTCAACCACTGCCGGTTGTAGTCTGCTGAGCGTGTGTCACTGCCTCATCCTTCACATTTTTCTCTAATTGGTGCTGCTCCATTTTAGTGGAAAAAAATCTAATCTATTAGTGTGACGCGCTTCCATCCGTATACAATACATTGGTTGCAAACACTATAGAAGTACACAAAGGGCCTTTCACAGATACTGAACAGTTTGTTCAGGGTTCACTGTAGTCTGTGAGGAATAACCACACTTAGGCCTTAACTTTTCTGACTTTCTTTATCAATCTACCAAGATGAAGAAGTCAGTGAGTAAGGCACGTGTCGTGGTCGAGGCCGTGGATTTGCGCAGGGAGAGGACGTGGGGATTCTGTGGCTGCTGCCGCACCCATGACACAGCATCCACCAGTTTTCCCCGTGAGCGTTCCTTTATGCGCACTTTTGTAGGAGCTCAGCGTACCCCCCTGCTGCGTGAAGAACAAATTGAAGCCGTTGTTGGTTGGATGGCAGCCAATGCAGTTCTCTTACAACAGCCAAACCGGGCGCTCCCAGGACTTGCTCTGCGTGGTCCTTTTTGATACAGTTGCAGATGATATTTGCTATGTAAAATGCAAAGCTGTGTAATCAAAAAAATTAAAAGAGGTAAAATGTGTCAGTAAACCTTAATACAACAAATATGTGGAAACATGTGCGGTCAAAGCACTTTGTTGAGTTACAAAGACACACTGGAGATGTAGGCCAACCTACAGCAGCACCTACTCTTCAGCTCCTGTTGGAGCCTCTTCCTCCAGTTCACACACAGCTGGTTCGGCTTTCCTCAAAGGATCGCCATGGAAGAACCTCTGTCACTGTTGTCCAGAGACACAGTTTTATTCCCCACAGCTGCAAGTTCCCTGTCATCCTCACACACCCAGGCCACAAAACAGCCATCGGTAGCACAGGCATGGGATAAAGACGGCCATACTCGGCAAACCATCCACGAGCCAGGCTCTGAATGCTGGCATTGCAAAACTCCTGTCCCTTAAATGCTGTCATTCAGGCTGGTGGAGACTGCAGTTTCCGTGAATAATGGCATTGGCAGTCCCACAATACAATGTGCCCAGCCGATTTTATTTCAGAGGCAAGCCGTCCCTGGTCTGCAAAAGCATGTTGAGGCAAAAATTAAACATGCGCTACTAAACGCCGTCAGTAGCAAGGTCCACCTGACCACCGATGCGTGGACCAGTACCCATGGCCAGGGACGATACCTTTCACTCACTGCCCATTGGTGAATGTTGTGGAGCCGGGTACAGATCTTGCGAGTGGCGCTGTACGTGTTCTCCAACTCCAAGGATTGCCGGAATCAAGTCGTCCACATTGACCCTCCTCCTACTCCAGTTCTCAGAATCATCGCTGCAGGAGCCGTCACGGTCTACCTCCACATGGACCCCGTGGACGCTTACCTGATGCGACCGATATGAGCACAGCCGTGGCCAAACGGCAACAGGCCGTTCTGAAATTAATTCCATGGGGAATCAAAAGCACACAGCGCAGGAGGTCTGAATGCCATCAGCATGAGAGCGACGTGTGGTTTTTGCCAGCGATCTCCAGCCAGGCTTGGTAGTGTGTGACAATGGCCCGAAATCTGGTGGCTGATCTGGGCCTTGGCAACCTCACTCACATACCATGTCTGGCACATGTGCTCAACTTGGTCGTGCAGAGTTTTTTGAGGGACTATCCGGATCTGATGCTATGCTGCACAGGTCCGCCTAGAGTGCGTCACTTGCGACGTTCCAGCATGGCCAGATCGCGCATTGCAGCTCTGCAACGCAGATTGCGCCTTCCTGAACATCGCATCATATGTGACGTATCCACCAGGTGAGGAATTCAACGTTACATTAATGTTGGAGCGGTTGTGTGAGCAGCAGCCAGCAGTTATGGAGTATCAGCTGCATCAGGCGCAATCAACACGCAATTTGCGCCGTCCACACTTCACCATTAATGAGTGGGCCACTATGAAGGACATGTGCCACGTTTTGCGTGCGTCTTGATGAGTCAACGCGGATGGCGAGTGCAGATGATGACACTAGTCAGCTGACTGTCCCCCTATCTGCCTGCTTCAAAAAACATGCAAGCAATAATGGGATGAGGTTTTTGGAAGAGGTGGAGGATGAGGAGTCACAAATTCCATCACCTTCTGGAAAGTCAGCGCACGTGGTTCCTCACAAAGGGCTGGGCAGGGCTCACTTTGTGAGGAGGATGAGGAGGAGGAGTCAATGGAGGAGGAAGACATCGCTCCAGAGGGAGGTCACAACGCTCTAGTCAGTATGTAGGCGAGGGTGGGGTGATGCAGATGCAGGCAGAGATAACGCCTCTTGCAGAGGACAGCGTTTCTTTGCAGTTGGGAGTCTGCAGCAACATGGTTGATTTCATGCTGCAGTGCCTAAGAAACGACGCCGCAATCGCCCACATTCTCACGACGTCTGATTATTGGGTGTACACCCCTCCTAGACCCTCGCTACCGGGACAACGTCAAAGCCCATCACACCGTTGAACCGGGAGCGTAAAATGCGGGAGTACCAAGACACACATGGTGCAATCCCTAATGTTCTTCCTTACTGCCGAGAGCACTGCTGCTGCTACTGCTTTACAATGCAGCTCTGTGCGTCGAGGCAGTGTAGAGAGCTCTGCAAACAAGAGGGAGCACACGCAGTGCCTCTGCACAGGGAAAGACCAGTATGTTCAAAATGTGGCAAAGTTTTGTGGCAGCGCCACAAATGTCTACACCATCCGAGAGGGCTCCAGTCAGCGGGAGGCAACGTATCCGTCAGATGGTGACAGACTACTTGGCTTTGCCTCTCAGTGTTACTCCCAGATGGCTCTTCCCCATTCAAGTTTTGGGTCTCTATGCTGGATACATGGCCAGAGCTTACGCCAGTATGCATTGGAGGTTGCTGGCTTGCCCTGCTGCCAGTGTATTATCGGAGCGCGTCTTTAGGTGCTGCAGGGTGGTGTACTAACAGACCGTCGCATGCGACTATCTCCGATAATGTAGAACCGGCTTTACTTTTCTGAAAATGAACAAGGCAATGGATCTCGCCAGAATTTCTCTGTCCGTTTTCAGATTAATAACTGGTTCGCAACGTTATCCATGTCTCCTGTTTATGTTCATCTTTCTACCACCTGAACTCTACTCCCTGGGCTCCAACACTGCCAGTTGTGCTCAGAAGTGTCGGTCCACAGAACAAAACACAAGCTCTACTGTTAGTGGGGTTCAGTAACGCCAGCTTGTTCCCCTGCTGTGTCAACGGCAAGAAGTGTCCTGTTCCCGACAACAGGACAGAAAAAACACATGACCAACAGCTCCAAATAGGGAAAGAGCCGTCACCCTGCTTGTTATGCTGAAAACATGAAATTGTGAAGTTTTGCAGGCCTAGAATATAATTTTTATGACAAATTGGACAAATAATAATTTGTCATCACAGCGGCATATCTGCACATGTCTATTAGAAATGGTAACAAAAATAAAACATAGTCTACTCTTCACTTTTTAAATTAATGCAATAAAAGTACATTTCAGACATGAATTAATGCTTTTAAGGAACTTTATCTGTACTGTAGATAATGCACTCAATGGATGTACGAATCATTAAATCCTCATCATCATCATCACGAGGTTTATTTATGACAGACATTATAAAATACACATACTGATGCCAACTGTAACTTCAAACACCATATATGAAAATGGCCAGCATGTAAACATGGTAATAATGTCCAATAATAAATTATTACATCAGAAAGTGCATCATGCATACTGACAATAGGTACTTATACCTGCAAGTGCTGTTGAAACAACCACAAGAGATATAAATTAATACTGGTATATAGGTATCACAGTGCATAGTTACTCATGGACAATGTTGATGTAATACTGATCTCATTAAGTCAGCGTCAACCATTAGGCTTGTTAGTCTTGTACATTGTTAAAGAGGGAACGTATTTTTTTGGTTTGTCATAGGTGTAGTATTACACATTAAATTATTACTGCTGTATTTTTTTTTGCGTCCCTAGTGCGCAATAACGCAGCTAACCTCACATTTGATAGTCAGCTAATTGCCCACACGTACCCTACCCTACGCGTGACAGTAGGAAGGTATGTTGACGGATAAAAGCTTTGCGCAACCGACATTCTTTTACCCTCTTCAACACTCTACAAAGCAAAAAAATGCATGATTTCAGCCGCAGACTTTATTGACGTACAGTATAACATCGGCATTACCCCATCAGAGGCTGTCCACTGTCTGATACAGACATGAATATACCTTTGCTATCCGTTAGCTTTGTTTCACCTAACTTGCAGGCACACACTTAATTGTGACAAACAATGCCTAATGTTTTTTTAAAATGGTTATTTTTATTGACATTATTGTGTCATCAATCACATTGATGAGTCCATGCTGGACATGTCATACATGCTATAGAAAGTTCGATTTTATGAACTTAAAAATTGAATTGTCTGTGACTGTCACATAAAATTTGCGATGATGATGATGAGTGACTATTACAAAAATCCATTGTCTCACTAGTTATGGTTTAACATAGCGTTTCCTTAAGCATTATTCATAAAAAAAAAACATTTACTTTTATTCTAAATTTACAACACTATATTTTGTTACCAATTTTTTGGGTGTGTTGTGTTTTCCATTTATTTTTGGCATGTGATATAGCGTTTATATTTGTATTTTCTTTATTTTTCCTTCTTGAAATTAGAAAACATGTGTATCTTTGTACCGTGTTAGCCAGTAGATAGAAAATTATTTAGACTTCAGAGTCAGAGTGGTTGATACCCTTTTTATGGATAACTGAAAAGATGGAAACAAATTGCTAGCTTTTAGGCTACTCACGTCTCTTCTCAGGGAAAGACTAATAAAAAAATTAGCATCACATATTTCTATACACAACAGGACACAGGAATAGTGCAATAGGTAAGACAGTAAGTGACGTGTATCAGAACTGTCATTATCTCAAACAGGGATGAACATTAATATTGGAACAGTTCCTAGATAAGGATAGAAAGTTTGATTGCCCTCTCATTGGCGTATTTTTTGGGGTTTTTCATGACCCTGGAAGGGCATAGACGCAGATTCCTTAATTGATATAGATGACATAAATCCATGTGTCTATTCATTCCCATCACTAACAGTGTCAAAGGTCATGATGAGCTTATATTCTGAAACCTTTGTACGTTTCTCATATTTGAAGTTATATTTTAATACCAGTAATTCCATATCCTGATGCTATGACGGGCATACAAAAGTCTTTTGCCAAGGTAAATTCAATTAATTTATCTGTGATTGTGTGGCGCTGATATTCATCCTTGTTCTCCTTTTTGTTGCCGGTCTCCCCTCACTTGTCCCTCCCTCACTTGTCTTAGCTATTCCTGTGTCCTGTTGTGTGTAAAATATGTGGATTCTTCATTTTTGGCTTTACTCTTAGCCTGATGAAGACACCTGAGTAGTCTCGAAAAGCTTTGAATTTGTTACCATATTTTCAGTTAGCCATTAAACGTTATCAACACAGAGGGACTGTCAAGTATAAATATTTTTCTATTCTGTAAATTGAAATTCATCATTTTTTGTCGTAGTAAAACTTCATTTATTCTTGTTTGAAGTACATACATTTGCAATGGCACGTAACAAGGCATAACTCAAATTTTTTGTGCCTCACACCCTCCTTGACCCGGGCTTCAACAGCGCCAGTTGCTGTCAGAAGTGTTAGATGCACAGATGAAAACAATCGCTGATGTGTTTGTGGGGTTCAGTAACGCCTGCTGTTCCCTGCTGTGTGTCTGGCAAAAATTACTGCTGCTAACTAAACTTCAACTTCAAACGTCTCAACTAGGCCTCTGCCTACAACCCTCCTTGACCTGGGCTTCAACAGCGCCAGTTGCTGCTCAGAAGTGTTAGATGCACAGATGAAAACAATCGCTGATGTGTTTGTGGGGTTCAGTACGCCTGCGTTCCCCTGCTGTGTGTCTGGCAAAATTACTGCTCAACTACAACTTCAACTTCAAACGTCTCATACTAGCCTCTGCCTACACCCTCCTTGACCCTGGGCTTCAACAGCGCCAGTTGTGCTCAGAAGTGTTAGATGCACAGATGAAACAATCCTGATGTGTTTGTGGGTTCAGTAACGCCTGCTGTTCCCCCTGCTGTGTGTTGGCAAAAATTACTGCTGCTAACTACAACTTCAACTTCAAACGTCTCATACTGGCCTCTGCTACACCCTCCTTGACCCTGGGCTTCAACAGCGCAGTTGCTGCTCAGAAGTGTTAGATGCACAGATGAAAACAATCGCTGATGTGTTTGTGGGGTTCAGTAACGCCTGCTGTTCCCTGTGTGTGTCCGGCAAAAATTACTGCTAGCTACCTAATCATGGTGAAAAAAACATGACATCTCAAAGTGTCTAGTGCACACATAGATATGAGGCTACACCATGATTTCTAGCTGTAAACATTTGAAACGTCAACTTTCAAACCATAAAATGATTTGTCTTTGTCACAAATCTGTAACAAAATAATTGTGACATATATATTACAGATATGCACATGTCGAAAACAAATGCAAACACAAAAGCCTAATTATGCTATGGATACTGATGGTCAACCTTGTCACTCCATAGCTTAGACAAATCCAACTCACATCATGATGACTCAAATACTGCAATGTTGGAAGTGCATAATGTGGGGTTGAACTTTGACAACTGCTGCAGTGCGAAGGTTATACTTCAGGTTCTTGCCTTGAAATAAAAGCATACAAGTAAATATAATATCCAATGTTGATTAAGGGGACGTGATGTACAACTGTAATATTGTGCAAACAATGCATGTAGGAATAGTCCTCTTCAACATTACTTATATTTGTGTCATTTTAAAAAATAATATTTGATTAGAAAGTTAACAGCCCATATCATAAAGGTCCTTCATGTAAACATGATAATCGCTAACAAAAATCATGCATTACCTTGGTAAAAGTCAATAGTGCATAGTCACAATAGCAAAATTATACCTGTAAGTGGTGCTGAAAGAACGACAACTGATAGAATAGGTGAATGATATCTATTTATCAGCTGAATAGCGACACCTGTACAATGTCGATATAATACTGTACCTTAACAAAACAGCTGTGTCACACCTCACACGCATTTTTCTTGTAGCTTGTTATGTAATAGGGCACATGGGTATGTTTCATCATAGGTGCAGGTTTACTGATAAAGCAGTCATGACAACGCCTTTGTGTTGTCGGTACGCTTGCGATGATGAACGATGCGCACCGTGAAGTTAGTCTGGTCTTATAAGACGCACAGACGCTCAATACCCAACGCGTCACAGCAGGAAGCCAGTCTGTGCGTCCAAACAAAGGCGAAGCATACATGCACGTACCCTTTTAAAAGCTATATAAAAAAAAGGATGTAGTAGTAACGCAAACTTTTATTGAGGTACAGTATTACTCGCCATTCACCTTGGGCTATGCAGACTTCATTCTATATATACCTTATCTATCCGTTGTCATGCTTGCAAGTCACAGTCAGGCATAAATAGCTGTTTTCACTATGCACTTTTTAAAGGTTTTTTTTGTTAATATAATGATTGGCACATATTATCAGTATTTACATGATGGAAAATTTAGATATTTTTAAAAACTTTTTAGTGATATTATTCAGCAAATGAAAATGGTGTACATACTGTTTACTTATCCATCATTAATGGATTCTGATATGTACTTGTATGCTTTTATTTAAAACCGTTATAGCAGATTATTTAACCGATTTTTATTGTGGTTTGCATGCTTTTCAACATGTTAATGTATGCGTTTATGTTTGTCATTATTAATTTACATATTTTTTTTAAAGTAAAATCATCATCTTATGGTACTAAAGGTTATATTTCTCTTGTTTGGAGTATAGACATTTTTAATTGACACGTAACAAGGAAAATACTTGATCTAGTATTTAAACATCCTCCTTGACCCTGGGATCCAACACCGCCAGTTGTTGCTCGGAAGTGCTGTTTAGCACAGTTAAACACTTGCTCCGTGTTACTGGGGTTCAGTAATGTCAGCTGTTCCCCTGCTGTGTGAACGGCAAAAGTCCTGCTGCCTCCCCATGTTCTTCTTCTCATCCCTGGGTTACAACACCGCCAGTTGTTTCTCGGAAGTGCTGTTAGCACAGTCTACACTTGCTCCTGTGTTACTGGGGTTCAGTAATGTCAGCTGTTCCCCTGCTGTGTGAACGGCAAACAGTCCTGCTGCCTCCACCATGTCTCTTTCATCCCTGGGTTACAACACCGCCAGTTGTTTCTCGGGAAGTGCTGTTAGCCAGTCTACACTTGCTCCCGTGTTACTGGGGTTCAGTAATGTCAGCTGTTCCCCTGCTGTGTGAACGGCAAAAAGTCCTGCTGCCTCCACCAGTTCTCTTCTCATCCCTGGGTTACAACACCGCCAGTTGTTTCTCGGAAGTGCTGTTAGCACATGTCTACACTTGCTCCCGTGTTACTGGGGTTCAGAATGTCAGCTTGTTCCCCTGCTGTGTGAACGGCAAAAAGTCCTGCTGCCTCCACCATGTTCTCTTCTCATCCCTGGGTTACACACCGCCAGTTGTTTCTCGGAAGTGCTGTTAGCACAGTCTACACTTGCTCCTGTGTTACTGGGGTTCAGTAATGTCAGCTGTTTCCCCTGCTGTGTGAACGGCAAACAGTCCTGCTGCCTCCACCATGTTCTCTTCTCATCCCTGGGTTACAACACCGCAGTTGTTTCTCGGAAGTGCTGTTGCACAGTCTACACTTGCTCCGTTTACTGGGGTTCAGTAATGTCAGCTGTTCCCCTGCTGTGTGAACGCAAAAAGTCCTGCTGCTCCACCATGTTCTCTTCTCATCCTGGGTTACAACACGCCAGTTGTTTCTCGGAAGTGCTGTTAGCACAGTACTACACTTGCTCCTGTGTTACTGGGGTTCAGTAATGTCAGCTGTTCCCTGCTGTGTGAACGGCAAAAAGTCCTGCTGCCTCCACCATGTTCTCTTCTCATCCCTGGGTTACAACACCGCCAGTTGTTTCTCGGAAGTGCTGTTAGCACAGTCTACACTTGCTCCCGTGTTACTGGGGTTCAGTAATGTCAGCTGTTCCCCTGCTGTGTGAACGGCAAAAAGTCCTGCTGCCTCCACCATGTTCTCTTCTCATCCCTGGGTTACAACACCGCCAGTTGTTTCTCGGAAGTGCTGTTAGCACAGTCTACACTTGCTCCTGTGTTACTGGGGTTCAGTAATGTCAGCTGTTCCCCTGCTGTGTGAACGGCAAAAAGTCCTGCTGCCTCCACCATGTTCTCTTCTCATCCTGGGTTACAACACCGCCAGTTGTTTCTCGGAAGTGCTGTTAGCACAGTCTACACTTGCTCCCGTGTTACTGGGGTTCAGTAATGTCAGCTGTTCCCCTGCTGTGTGAACGGCAAAAAGTCCTGCTGCCTCCACCATGTTCTCTTCTCATCCCTGGGTTACAACACCGCCAGTTGTTTCTCGGAAGTGCTGTTAGCACAGTCTACACTTGCTCCTGTGTTACTGGGGTTCAGTAATGTCAGCTGTTCCCTGCTGTGTGAACGGCAAACAGTCCTGCTGCCTCCACCATGTTCTCTTCTCATCCCTGGGTTACAACACCGCCAGTTGTTTCTCGGAAGTGCTGTTAGCACAGTCTACACTTGCTCCGTGTTACTGGGGTTCAGTAATGTCAGCTGTTCCCCTGCTGTGTGAACGGCAAAAAGTCCTGCTGCCTCCACCATGTTCTCTTCTCATCCTGGGTTACAACACCGCCAGTTGTTTCTCGGAAGTGCTGTTAGCACAGTCTACACTTGCTCCTGTGTTACTGGGGTTCAGTAATGTCAGCTGTTCCCCTGCTGTGTGAACGGCAAACAGTCCTGCTGCCTCCACCATGTTCTCTTCTCATCCCTGGGTTACAACACTGCCAGTTGTTTCTCGGAAGTGCTGTTAGCACAGTCTACACTTGCTCCGTGTTACTGGGGTTCAGTAATGTCAGCTGTTCCCCTGCTGTGTGAACGGCAAAAAGTCCTGCTGCCTCCACCATGTTCTCTTCTCATCCCTGGGTTACAACACCGCCAGTTGTTTCTCGGAAGTGCTGTTAGCACAGTCTACACTTGCTCCCGTGTTACTGGGGTTCAGTAATGTCAGCTGTTCCCCTGCTGTGTGAACGGCAAAAAGTCCTGCTGCCTCCACCATGTTCTCTTCTCATCCCTGGGTTACAACACCGCCAGTTGTTTCTCGGAAGTGCTGTTAGCACAGTCTACACTTGCTCCGTGTTACTGGGGTTCAGTAATGTCAGCTGTTCCCCTGCTGTGTGAACGGCAAAAAGTCCTGCTGCCTCCACCATGTTCTCTTCTCATCCCTGGGTTACAACACCGCCAGTTGTTTCTCGGAAGTGCTGTTAGCACAGTCTACACTTGCTCCCATGTTACTGGGGTTCAGTAATGTCAGCTGTTCCCTGCTGTGTGAACGGCAAAAAGTCCTGCTGCCTCCACCATGTTCTCTTCTCATCCCTGGGTTACAACACCGCCAGTTGTTTCTCGGAAGTGCTGTTAGCACAGTCTACACTTGCTCCGTGTTACTGGGGTTCAGTAATGTCAGCTGTTCCCCTGCTGTGTGAACGGCAAACAGTCCTGCTGCCTCAACTTTAATTTCCATGGGTACCTTCTGCTACCCATCCGGGTTCCAGTACCGTCAGCTGGTTCTCCGCAGTGCCTTTGGCCTAGGTGCCTCCATGTCGTATCCGAGTTCCAGCAACGTCTGCTGGTCCTTGGTAGTGCTTTGGAGCACAGGTACCTCCTGCTTAGTAACCGTGTCCCAGTAACGTCAGCTGGTCCTCGGTTGTGCCATTGGCTCTTTTCCTTCTGCTGACCCTCCGGGTTCCAGCACAGTCAGCTGGTCCTCATTACTTTCATTGGTCTTGTACCTTCTGCCACCCATCCGGGTTCCAGTACCGTCAGCTGGTTCTCCGCAGTGCCTTTGGCCTAGGTGCCTCCATGTCGGTATCCGAGTTCCAGCAACGTCTGCTGGTCCTTGGTAGTGCTTTGGAGCACAGGTACCTCCTGCTTAGTAACCGTGTCCCAGTAACGTCAGCTGGTCCTCGGTTGTGCCATTGGCTCTTTCCTTCTGCTGACCCTCCGGGTTCCAGCACAGTCAGCTGGTCCTCGTTACTTCCATTGGCTTTTGTACCATCACCAACAGGACAAAGAAGGTTAAGACAAACTACAAGATACAGAACAAGAGACAGAATAACAATAAGCAGAAGATCAAAAGCAGAAGAACATTAAGTATAAGACCAAAATGAAGAGCAAAATATATGCTCTAAATTCTAAGCAGAAGAAGACTAAGCAGTGTATGGGGGTGAGTCCGTTCCTCCTCGTGGTGCCCTGGAAAATGCCTGATGCTGCTGCAGGCTAAACTGAACGCGGACAAATACTGTTGTAATTAAAATCTTTCGTGACAGCAAGAACGGAAGGATGAAAATTCAGAGTTTTACAGATTACAAGTACAGGAATGTCTGTCACAAATAAGAATATGATGAAAAGGATGAATAGGAAGAAGATGAAGAAGTAGAATATGAAGAATAATAACTGTTTAATAAGAACAATATAAGTAATGTTAACAAAAAGATGAATAGCAAGAAGTTTTAGAGATTAAGAAGGTGAAGATGAAGAATAATTTGATGAGAAAGATGATGCTGCTGAAGATTATGAAGGAGAAAGTGTGTGAAAAGTTAAAAAGGTGAAGACCATGGAAGTTGTGAACAGACATATTTGACAAAATAGAAAAAAGGTTAACAACATTGTGAATTTCTTCGTCAATCCGAACGTATTTCCTAAAAAAAAAAAATTAATGCTATTCCATTGGATTGGGTTAAACATCTATGCCTTTAATGTCTCCTCAACCTCCCCCAATACATTCTACATTACTCTTTCTTGTTTTCCTTCATGTACAATTAACCAACAAGGCAAGAATGGGTTTTTTTTAATTTCGATATTTTGTTCCATAGACTTACATGGGACTTCCGGTATCGGTATCGGGTATCGCCGATATTTTAGTGATATCGGCGATACCATTACGATTCCGATACTTTAGGATATCGGAAAGTATCGCTCAACTCTACTC